>VDFB02047144.1:7482361-7659086 GCA_007258455.2 Sequoia sempervirens | reverse complement strand
GAAAAGAAGACAAGGTATGCAAAATATTCAAATTGAAGCTTCTTCCAAACCATTGAATGTTAATTCAAGTGAAGATGAAATAGGAATTGAAAATATTGAACATCATATTCAAATTGAAAATGAAAACATTGAAATTGAAAATGTACAAATTGAAAATGAAAATGTGAGCAACATTGACAATGAAAATGTTGTTGAAATTGTTATTGAAAATGAAATTGTTATTGAAAATTATGTTGAAAATGAAAATGTGGTTGAAAATGAAATTGTTTTTGACAATGAAAATGTTGTTCAAAATGAAATTGTAATTGACAATGTTGAAAATGAAAATGTGATTGAAAATGAAATTGTTTTTGACAATGAAAATGTTGTTCAAAATGATATTGTTATTGAAAATGTTGAAAATGAACCTTATGCAACACCTAATTACAAAAGAACCCCTAAATGGTTGGTTGAAATAGATGAGAACATAATTGATAGTCTTCAAGGAAAAAGGTCACAATGAATGGTTCATTTGTGGGCTACGAAATTATTCAATGAATTATTTTCCAATAAGACATTAACTAAACAATGCCAAATTTTTTTGCAATTACTTTTAAGATTTACAAAATGAGACCATTATTAAAAAAATTTAAGATTTGTCTCACAAAAATATCAAAAAAAAGTCTTATTAATGCTCCAACCTCTATTGGAAAGACTACTAATGAAAAAGATAAAAGGGTTACTCAAAGAGTGATCACAACCACACTAGTAGGCCATCATTTGAAAAAAATTCATTTAATGAGACAAACTTGTATTGATTTTAACTTAAATCGCAAAACATTGAATAGAGCACTATCAAGAAGAGGAAGACTTGATAGTGCTCTTCAAAATGATCCGGGGGCTTTTAGTGGGAGGCTTCCACATGTTGATAAAAAGCTAACTGATAATGTAAAGATGCAAATTGAACAATATTGGAATTCTCACTCTAGAGTATCACTAAACGTAAAGGATGTTTTAAAGTTACGAATTGGCAATCGGGATCATACACCGCACCCTAAACATTTTTGGAATGTAGCCAAATAATTTTGTACAAACAATTTTTTCAAGAACATCCACATTTGCAAATCTTGCAAAGGGCTTTTGAGTCTTGCAAACTATTTTATTGTGTTCCTATTAAGGTTCATAATACATGTTGTAAATACCATGTTGAGTTTTCAATCTATCATGAATTGTTATGCCATATTCGTTCTACTATGTATATTGACAAAATGTTGTAGGAGTGTCATGCAGTGCAACTTCCCAAGTCATCCAAGGAGTGGTTAGAATTATTTTTATGCATTATAGGTGATGGTTGCTTATTTTATAAAAAATTATTGTTTAAATGAAATTTGTTTGCAATGTGGTGGTTTATCGAAGTTTCTAACATGCTTTCATGAGGGCAGCGATCATGATTTTGGTAACAAAATTGTTGTGAAAAAAAAATATGAGACAGTGAAATATGCATTGAAGAGTGGAGGTGAGGGTTCTAGATGTGATTTGGTTGCAAGAGAGGTAAGTATTTTTTATTTTATTTGAAAAATCTTTTCTATAAGTATGCAAGGCATAGCGACAGGTCGCAGTGGTTGGATCAGCAATTCAGGATGTGTAAGGACTCTTTCCCCATTGGAACTATTGTATCTATAGTTGATTTTGCTGAAAATTACACATTGTAACCACAAAATGAAGTTCAACCACAATATTATAATTATATTCAAATTGCTATTTTTTTCCACATAACATATAGGCATGCCCCTGATAGCACAAAAGAGGATAGGAAGATAATCAAGGAGTACCATTTTTTACATGAGTGATGATAGATCTCATTCATCCAACTTTGTACAACATTGTTTTGAAAAAAAAAATGAGTTATTGCACGAAAAGGAATTGTAATGGGTCAACATTTATTTGGTCAAATAACTACACAAGGCAATTCTAGAATGCACGCATGTTTTATTGGTTGAGCAGGATGCATATAGAGAGGGGTGTACCACATATTTGGAGTTTTTTCAAAGTTGGACATGGAAAAGGTGAGCATGATAGTGTAGGTGCATGTGTGAAGAGAGCTTTGGTTAAGGAACAAATGAAGATTAGAGGTGGTGCAATATTTAGTGATGAACGTTCTATTGTGGATTGGTGTACTTATGCACTATCACAAGGAGGGACACTTGATTCACAAGTTAGTAGGTTTTTTTCGTTGGTTGAGGAGGGAATAGTGGGAGACAGAATGGAATGTCAAACAATTAGAGATTCTTCAAAGATGCATTCAGTTTGAAGCTCGGATGCGAGTGCAAGGACCATATGGACATGAGAGATGGCTTATTTTTCGCAGAATTGTATTCAGTGTGATTGGGATCAGTGTGAGTCAAGTGAATGGGTAGATACATGGATTCCATAGTACCTAACCCCTTTATTTGTAGCACAATCCTCATTACAAGATGTAATGGAAAGTTCACTTGACTAGGATCATCTTTCAGATCTTGTACAGCTAGGACATGTATATGCAGTTGTAGCACCACAGGGGAATGAAGAGGGATCAAACTATTAGTTAGAACAATGTGTACAGGGAAAGAAAAAGATAACACAACTGATGATATATGATGATGCCTTCATGTATCCTACAAGTTTATTTTTTGTTTCTCAAACTTGGTTGCATTTCCATTTCACCATCGTTTAGGTTGTTTACAATAATATAGATTTGTTATTCTAAGTATATTTAGATGTTGATAAAAAAGTTATGATCACACAGGTTTAGTTGTTGTTTTCAGAACTTGGTTGCAAACATATATGATTAGAAAGAATGGCATACCTACATTTGAAGACTATGAGAAACACAAAACCATTCTAATGTATTCACACCTTGTTATAGCAACAAATGTTAAGTTATTGAGACATCATGCTAGACCAAAAACAAAAAAACTATGGACAATTAGTAGTGTTGATCATGAAGCATTATTGGAAACTCTAAAGGTAAGAGATGACCCTACAGGGATACTTGAGTAGCAAATCATTTTTTGTATGGGACAGGTATGATATTATTCATCACATTTTGATATTGTTTATCTACTAAGGTTCATTATTTAGGTTGTTTAGAATAATATAGATTGGTTATTCTAAGCATCTTTTATAGTTTGCATTACCAATTCATCATTATTCAGGTTGTTTAGAATAATATAGATTTGTTAGTCTAAGAATATTTTCTATTGTGACAATATAGAATCTCATTTGAAGTATATTGCGATGTTCCTAGCATGATATATCATGGACCTGCTGCAACAATAGCCAACTCTGATCCTTTGGGAGAGGTATATGACATATTAGAATAATATAGATTGGTTATTCTAAGCATATTTTATAGTTTACATTACCATTTCATCATCATTCAGGTTGTTTAGAATAATATAGATGTGTTAGTCTAAGCATATTTTCTATTGTGACAATATAGATTTCTCATTTGAATTATATTGTGATGTTCCTAGCATGATGCATCATGGACCTAGTGCAACAATAGCCAGCTCTGATCCTTTGGGAGAGGTATGTGAGAGATTATAATAATATAGATTGGTTATTCTAAGAATCTTTTATAGTTTGCATTATCATTTCATCATCAATTAGGCCATTTAGAATAATATAGATTTATTATTCTAAGCACCTTTTCTATTGTACATAGTTTGACTACTACCTTAATGGTTTGTATAGGTGATTCACTCTAGAATGTCAACATGTTGCTCTTGTGGAAAACTATGGCAACCACGAAGGCAATGCGAGCTCTATTTCCTTCCCCTATTGGGAAATGACTATGTATTAGGGTCGTTTGTTGTATTCCTACATGGCATTTTGTAAATCCTATATTTGATAGCAATTATTGAATGATACTATCATGCATATTGTGTATATTTTACATGTATTCAAGTGTATACTTTACAACTTATGTGTATACTTTGTCACTTATGAGTATTGCAATGTATACTTTATGACTTAGATGTTTTAATGTGTATACTTTCTATTCATGTGTGTAGTTCATGACTTAAGTGTATTTGAGAAAATGAATCACATTTTCACTTACCGACAAGGAACAAAACAAACCCTAAACCCCTTTGCACCTTTACATTGCATCCATCTGACCCTTTTTCCATTAACTGAAAACTCATCACTGCGGGAAAATGCCTCTGAGATAGAAAAAATGGAGAGAGGTTATTGTAGAGAGTCCCCACATGATCCCATATCCTCAGATAGAGAGTCTATATGCAGCACAGTTTTTGATAAATAGAGATTCAAATATTGTTGTCTTTTAGATCTTTGGACTCTTAAGGGAAATCATCGGTCCAATGTAACTCAAAATTATTTAGCATATTTGAGTGAAAAATAGGACCATCCCTAGCATAAACGTACCCATCTAGACATATTGGAATAGTCTGTTTGGTCCTACGAGTTGTAAAATGCAAGTTGTACCACTTTGCAACTTTACACTACTTGCATCTGACAACTTTTTCCTCAACTGAAAACTCATCACCATGGGAAAACGCCTCCGAGATAGCAAAAACTAAGAGAGGTTAATGTATAGGGTCTCAACACAATCCCATAGCCTCATAAGGATATTTTTTAGGTGTCACATTTTACAAGAAATAGCCCTTCAAAAATTGCTTCCTTTTAGCACTTTTGACTCTTAATGGAAATCGTCGTTCCAATGTAGCTCAGAGTGATTCAGCATATTTGGGTGCAAAAGAGTACCATCCCTAGTGTAAATATACCCATACAGACGTGTTGGAATAGTCTATTTGGTCCTACGAGTTGCAGAATAAAAGCTACACCACTTTGCAACTTTACACTGCTTGCATTTGACAACTTTTTCCTCAACTGAAAACTCGTCACTGTGGGAAAACACCTCTGAGATAGAAAAAACTGAGATAGGTTATTGTAGAGGGTCTGAACATGATCCCATAGCCTTAGACGAAGATTCTATAGGAATCATGATTTCTAATAAATAGCCCTTTAAATATTGCTACATTTTAGCACTTTGGACTCTTAAGGGAAATCATCGATCCAATGTAGCTCGGAGTGATTCAGCATATTTGAGTGCAAAAGAGGACCATCCCTAGTGTAAACATATCCATTCATACATGTTGGAATAGTTTGTTTGGTCCTATGAGTTGCAAAACGAAATTTGCACCACTTTGCAACTTTACACTACTTGCATCTGACAACTTTTTCCTCAACTGAAAACTCGTCACCGCGAGAAGATGCCTCAGATATAGAAAAAATTGAGAGAGGTTATTGTAGAGGGTCCCAACATGATTCCATAGCCTCAAATGGATATTTTATAGGCATCCTAGCTTCTGAGAAATAGCCCTTCAAAGATTGTTGTCTTTTAGCACTTTAAACTCTTAAGGGAAATTGTCAGTCCAATGTAGCTCGGAGTGATTCAACGTATTTGGATGCAAAAGAGGACCATCACTAGCATAAACATACCCATCTAGACATGTTGGAAAAATATGTTTGGTCCTATGAGTTGCAGAATGAAAGTTGCACCACTTTGTAACTTTACACTACTTGTCAAAATTGCAACTTATTGTCAAATGATGGAAGTTCAAGAATCATCTTGTTGTAGTTCATTGGAAAATAGTTGGAATTTGTTTTTTCATGGACCAATTAGGTAGGAATTAGATGTTAGAAGGGTTTTGGAGAGTAGGGGAGGTCAATCAAGGTTTGAGCATGATGCCCTAGATGCAAAAAGTGTAGTTTTTGAGTGAAATTGGGAGGTTTAAGGGTATTAGTGAATGAAATATGACGGGGTAGAAATTTCTAAAGGTGTATTAAGCATATGTAGACTTCTATAATGTGTTTGAGGTTTTGTTTGAGTGAGATAAGTGTGGAAATGCATACTTTCAATAAACCTCCTTATAATCTAGGCAAAATGAGGGTTTTATGATTGAGTGACTTAGATGGCATTTACAAGGATGATAGTTATGGAATTTGGATGTTTATAGCCTAGTGAGATACTGTCCAAATGAATCTTGGAGGGGCAATAGTTTTAAAGAGTTTTTTTTCAAATTTGGGCTAATTGGAGCCGTGTTCGACATAATAGTTCAATTTCAGTGGGGTTGTTCCAAAACAAGCACATTAGGTTTTGAGATATGTTAAAGAGAAGGGTGTCTCTCACAACCTTTTGTTTTATGGGTTTGAGTTTATTTTTTGAATATATTGATTCTTACTCAAGATGATTTTATACCTTTTACATGTTATTATGCTTCAATGAACATTTTAAGTGACATTGATTTTTATCAAGATGATTATATTACTTTCGAATGGACATTGTAACATGAAATGTATTTCATTAAGTTGTACCAACTTTTCATTAATTTTAACTTCTTTTGAAATAAAAATCAGCTACACACTTCATTACACAAGTTTAAAAAACAAAATAATGACAAATTTAAATTCATTCAACAGAGCTTGAAATCATGGGTATTCTCAAAATGAGTGTTTGATAAAAATGTATTGGTAGACATTTATGAAAAATGTGGTACAATAGAAAAGGTAATTCATTGTTTGAAAAATCTCCTCAAATAAATAGATGGATTAACAATTGTAATTCATAAGTTCTATTAAAATGTTATTTCATTAATCTATAACATAGATTATCAATCATAACTTTAAACAATTCTAAGATAATTATACATTCCATTTTGAAAATTCAAAGTAGAAAGACATGCACACAAGGAACAAATTAGATTGAATATCAATTCTTATATCAAACTGTAGAATAATTGTGTTTGTGAATATACAAATTTGGCATATGCCTACTCAAAACAAGTTTTACAAGTTTTATAAATTGTGGCATATATGCCATCTCAAGATCTATCAAACCCTAAGTACATGTCAATCTATATCATATTCTAATCCTATGTTGGACCATCAAAATCGAGCCTCCTTGAAGAAGTTAGATGCTCTAAAGTTTCCTACATAATAACATTTCAAACCACAAATTAGATTATGTGAATGGTTGACAAGATAGACTAGTAAATAGAAACTTATATACCATCATTTATAAATTACAAATTTAACATCAAAATCGGTATACATGTACTATATTATATCAATAATGCAATTCTTGTTTACCTCAAATCTTGATCTCTTTTCTGCAAGATGTTCTACATATGATTGTTCCTTAGGACGATCAGGATTCCTCATATACAGTAATGGTCTCTCACTCGTCACAATGCTGAGTCAAACCGAGGATTATAGTAGATAAAATAAAAATGATACAAATTAACATATAATTGTTGAAAAAATATCATATCTACTAATCACGTATCTACTCCTATCTAAACGTAAATGATCTGCAATATAAAATAAGCACATACCTTCTATGATGTTATGACACTAGATGGTCTCATAGTGGATGGATCAGCTAAGATGGCTTCCTATATAAAAAATGACAAGAATGTAAATGCACATGCACATATAATTATAATGTCGATAATAAAAAATATATATACCTATTGTGCAACTTCATCCAATAGGTCAAATCCAGTCAACAAGGCTATATAAGAACTAGGTTGTTGCATAAAAAGACAAGATTACATTAGACTATCAATATATGTAGTACATGTATTTAAACATAATAGATTTCAAAGATTAACATCTAAAATACCAATTTAAATTATTTACTGTGTACTGATTGTCTAAGGAAAATGAAATGGAAGTATGCATAGCCTACTACACTTCTGACATCTGCTCCTCTGTCAACAACTGTTAAAGATTCTAGCACATAAACATATATTAGTACAAATATCTTTCATAAAATATAAAAGAATTTACATAAAACAACACTATGAAATTGCTTTAAGACTTACCGGTCCTCCCATATCATCCTTGGCAGTCAATGTCTCTCTTGCAAATGCTCCACTCCGTGCTCTATCAACTCCTACATCTAGCATATCATGAACCTCAAAGTCGAATGTGTCTATGGGAGCCTCAATGGACCGTCAGAGAGGACCGAAACATAAATTGTTGCACGTCATTCAATGATGAGGCACACAAATATGTCTCAAAGAGGACAATGTACTAGTGGGAGCTGTTGTAGAAGGTGCACCACCATCATGCTAGGATGTATTAGGTGTAGCATGACCATGATGGGATGCACTGTCAAATGGTTGTGCAACATGATGGCTCTACATGACCAAATGATCACTCAACAAATGTAATGCATAAATGCTCCAAGTCCATGCCTCTATAGCAATCTCAGGGTAAGGTAGTGGAGTCAGAGCAACAATAGGTGGAGGAGGACGAACTAGGGTGACTCCACATGCCCTAGGTCTATGTTGTGGCATCCCTCTACCAACACCCTAGAAATCTTGCATGTCAAAGTAATTGACATGTTTCCCTAGCACAAACTCAACATATAATTTTTGGAGAAAATACTGAGGGACATCAAGATTTTTGTTGGGTGGTTTATCAAAAACCATCGACCAACGTCTCCAAAAATTATCTAATATGCCTCTATGGGTACACCATTTGATTGAAAATTTTGGTTTTTGCACATTAACAGGTTTTCCAGATCTCTGATCCATGAATAACTAGGCTAATTAGGCTTTCTCAATATCAAGAGCCTTCACCTCATCATATGATAACCCATCAGCATAAAATTGTCTTTGTTCCTCTAACCATTGTGCAAATCTATTATGCTGAGTTGCCAAAGTTTGAACATTTAAAATGATTGTTTCCAAAGTGTTTTTCATATTTGATAATTCATCAAGTGTCTCCTAGATTTGACATACTTTACTTAATTGATCTAAATTTATATGAATAGACTCGTGTATTGTTGGCACATTTTCATTTGGAAACAATGGTTGCAGTGGAGGATTTGGAGGGTATTCATTTTTTGCATGATTAGGGTTTTCATTTTGTGCTTGGTTAGGGTTTTCATTTTGATCCATATTAAAACTTTTAATTGATAAAAAAAAAAATTAAAATTAACAATGGTTTTAATGAAAATAAAAAATTATCAAATATACCCTATTTTTGATTAAAATTCAAAAAAAAATGCAAAATGAATATAAATTGAATAAAAATTGAAAAATCAAACATACCTTACAAATTTGATGATTTTTTTGGAAATTTCACCTCTCCCAAATGGATATCCAAGTCACACTTTTGAAACCAATGCACAGGCATAGTGAAAATATAGCTCTCAGGTTTTTTTCAAGTTTGTTTATAGCACAGGAAAGAGATATCCATTTCCTAATTTACAACCTTTTTAATAAAATGGTAGGTCTGAGACCCGACCATATTTAATTGCATGTGATTTTTCTAAAATATTTAATATTTAATCTAATATATATTATATTATAATATTATATTATAATATTATATTATATGATATTATTATATTATATTATATTATTATATTATATTATATTATTATATTATATTATATTATTATATTATATTATATTATATTATTATATTATATTATATTATATTATATGTATTATATATTATAATATAATATATGTATTATATTATAATATATAATAATACATATATTATATTATAAAAATATAATATAATCTAATATTATAATATAATATAATATAATATAATATAATATTGTAATATAATATAATATATATTATAATATAATATAATATTATATTATATTATATTATATTATATTATATTATATTATATTATATTATATTATATTATATGACCTCTCGGGTTTTTTTTTAATTATAACACAAAGAATAGATATTTGTTCATAACGGATATACGTTTTATGATTTACAGACTTTTTAATCAAATGGTCAGGTTCGGGACCATATTTAACTACGCGTGGTTTTTTTGAAATATTTCATATTTAATATAATATAATATATATTATAGTATAATATATATTATATATAATATATATTATATTATATTATATTATAGTATAATATATATTATATATAATATAATATCAATATTATATTATATTATATTATATTATATTATATTACATTATATTATATTATATTATAATATTATATTATATTATATTATATTATATTATATTATATTATATTATTATATTATATTATATTATATTATATTATATTATTATATTATATTATATTATTATATTATATTATATTATATTATATTATATTATTATATATGTGTTATATTATAATATATAATAATACATATATAATATTATATATCATATTATATTATATTATATTATATAATATGATCTTTCGAGGTTTTTTTTAATTATAACACAAAACATATATCCATTTCATATCAGATATCCGTTTAGGTTTGGTATTACCAAACCAAAACAGATGTTGTACTTGGGCCTACAAAAAGTCAAAGGCATGAATTTTGCATTTTTGGACGTGTTAAAAATGCCTTTTTTCACATCGCCACTTTTTGGACCCCCATGATCTTGCACAGACCCGGATATCTAATGTGCATAACCTCAGGAGACATTTCATGATATCTTAGTGGTGGGGGGTCTAAAGTCTCTTCATCATCTTCATCAAAGAGAGCCTCATCAAAATTGTTTGAAAGCCATGTGTCAATTTTCTCATTTTCTTGCACCATGGTATCCTCCTTAGGAGGAGAGTTTTAGGAGAACTACAAACTAGATGTTCATGACATTCAAGGGTTGGTTCTTCTAAAATGAATTCATCACAAGTAGGGGTCTCATCAATGGTTGAATTATCTTTCCTTTCAATGATGGTATTGTCTTGTTCAATAATGTTTTCCCTAGGGGAAGAGAGACAAAGCGGACTCTCATAACTCTCATTGTTTTGATCTTCTATCACCAAAATATCTTTGTCACCAATAGGAGAGATATTAGGGCAAAAGAAAATGTGATTGTCATGATTATCCACCATTGTATTCTCTTTCATTAAAGCATTCACATGAGGGGGAGATTTGAACTTTTTCTTAGCATGTTTAGAAAGGTAGGATACTAACATTGTTTAACCAAAAATGAGAATTACCTCTAACCATATTTCGCAATGCTTCTAAAAAAAATATAGACAATGGATATCTAAAGACAAAAAGTACTATTATCCAATGTATGCAAGACTTCAATAATAAAAACAAGGTGTATCCAAAGATGAAAAGAACTTTTATCAAACTTATGCAAATATTTATGAATGTAAACATTGTGCATGCAAAAGTGAAAAGTATTTTTATCCAACTTATGCAAATTTTCATGAGTATAAACATTTTATATGCAAAAATGCAAAATTTCAAAAATGTAAACATTTTCAGATCTGATGACTTTTGTTATTGAAATGATTTCAAAAATGAGTATCCTAAATTGATGTTTTTGACCTAGATCCATAAAAAAAAGTTACTAAAAATTTCCAGACTAATACTATAGATGTTACTAGCAAGCTTGGGAAGTACAAAAAGAAGGTTTTCAATGCTGTAAAAGGCAGTTTCAGGTATAATTAGCGACTCATTCGCCTTTACAGGCGAATGGGTCCTGGATAGGGATTTTGGAAATGTTTTTGCTGATTCTGAGGTGCTTTTCAATGAGTTTCATATGCCAAAAAATTCAAGGCGGGACTGATTAGGGACTCATTCACCAATAGGGGCGAATGGGTCCCAGATAAGGGTTTTAAAGAGGTGAAAACTACAAATTTTAGGTTATTTTATGTTCTTTTTGTGCCTAGTTTCAAACTATAACTCCTATGATAGAAACTTCCAAAATTTAATGGCCTAATGCAAGTGAAATGAAGGTAAATGGTGACCTATATGACACTTTTTGCAATTTTGACTCAATTTTTGAATATGGATGATGAAAAGTACACTAATATGCAAAGACTATGCAAAATCAATGCCATTTTTTTGTGTTTTTCATATTTAACAATGCAAGAATGAAAATTTTAACCCCTATATGCAATGCAAACTAATTCAATTGTAAAGAACCCTAAATGTAATGCAACTAGTGCAAACCTAATGCAATCTCTTGAAAAACTAAGATCTAGGGTTTAAATACACTCCAAATCAGAAGTTAGAATGTTCAAAAGTTGGGTTCACCAAAATGAAACATAGAAAAAGAGGTTAGGGTTCACTACACATAGGGTTTTATACCAAATTTGGGCTATTTCACCAAACTTACTATAAATAGAAAGGGAAAAGTGATTGTATTTAAACCTCACTATTCTTATGTTTCATTTAGGAAATGAGATCCCTCAAGTTAAAACCCACTCTCAACCCTTGGGTGAGTGAATTCTTTGAGGAATCTTGCAATTTCCCTTATGTGTATAAAATGGCTAAATATGACTGAAATGCACTTTTGGGAGATGGAAATAAAATATCAAACTAGCTCAAAACTTAAATGTAAGAGAAAATCTAAGTAGATTAAACATAGATCTATCAAACAAAATTTATTTCATGCAAATTAGATGAGTGGAGGACACTTAAAACTTGTCTAAAAAATAGTCTTGTTCTGGCACAAAGTGTCCCACTTTGGCACAAAGTGTCTTGATAGAAATAACTGAACAAGGAATTTGAGAGAAATATTAAATATAGCAAATAAACTCTAAATTGTGATCTATAAAGTGCATTTGGAAGCTTCAACATAAAGCTAATGGAACCTATAGCATTTAGGGAGAGTTTGGAAGGGATAAAAATTACATACCTCTAATAGAAAGTGTTTTTTCATGGCTCACTAAGGACTCATTCGCCCTTAGTGGTGAATGGGTCCTTTTAGGGTTTCAAAAAATTGACTTTTGGGTATTGTTCCCTAACGTATGCACTTCCAGATCCCGAGTTATCATCTCCTAAAAATCTAGGATAAATTTTGTAGCCTCCTTTCTTTATTCTTGCACTTTGAATGACAACTTTTGCAACTTGATGACTTTTGCAATTTTGCTCCAAATATTACTCTTCAAACTCAAAACTTTGTTAGGGGATAGGGGTTTTCCTCAGTCAAACCCCTTTTAGGTAGTTAAAACAATTGATGAAATAATGGAATTGAAGCATGAAACATGGAATATGCAAGTGATGATACCTTGGATATTTTCTTCGAGAACAAATCTATAAACTAACATGAAGTGGCCATGGAGAATGCAGATCTTGATCTCAAATAGATGTGAAATAATGCTTGCAAGAAGGATCTTCAATGTTACATCAATAATTTTGGGTCAACAACATGCATGAATACATAAAACCCTTGACATGATGAAATAATCTTGAATTGCTACAATAAACTCTTAAATCTACCTTGAAATTCCTTTGGAAATTCTCTTGAAATGCTCTCTTGAAATTTCTATAATGCTTAGCCGATAAGGGCGTGGTTCGGTGGTCAAGTCACTTGGTTGTAGTGACAGCCACTAGGGTTCAAACCCTCACTGGGCCAAATTGCTCGCAGCCCTTGTGACTTCATTGGACCAATGAGCTCACGGGTTTGGTAGTTTCTTGTACCAAGTTCATATCTCTGGTCAAATGCGTTTACCCCTAATAATATGGGTGCATTGCACCCTTTTTTTTTTAAAATAATCTATAATGCTTCATAAACTTGCTAGGTGAAATATTGTGAATTAACCCCTTATTTATACTAAATTGAGAGATTAACCATGAAATTCAAAGAACTCAAGCCAACCTTAGATCTGGGTTTTAAAATTATAAGGATTGTGTCACAATTGAATTCAAAAAGTCCCATTAAGGGAGGACCCATTCGCCACTAAAGATGAATGGGTCCTGGCACAATTTCCATGACCGATCTTCGAGGAGGTGAAATTACATCAAAAACCCACCCCAAAAATGTAAATAAAGGGGTGTCTTATGTAGAGAGGACTCATTTTCCAAATTAAATGTCATATCATTATTGGGTGTCAGGATAGATCCTTGAAAAAGGGGCTTGAATTTGAATTAAAAGGGTCAATTAAACTCAATTAACCACCATTAATTAAGGGGGCCCTAGATAAATGTCAAATTTCTTTACAACACTTAAATAAGGTACAAATTTAAATATATTTTATTTATAAGGGGCCCATTAGGCTCAATTAATTAAATAAACCTTAGAAAAGTGTGAAAATGTATTACAACACTTTTGAAAAAGGCACAATTTAAGTATATTTTAATTAAATAAGGCCCTTAGAATGATGTGAATATGTACAACACATTACAACACCACTCCAAGATGTAGTTAAGTCCATTTTATGTCAATTATCCAAATCAAGTGTGAAAAAGGATTACTTTTTTGACACTATAGGTAGTAGTCGATAAGTTGAGTAAGGTGGCACATTTCATTCCAAAGAACCTTAAGGATGGATTATTGACCTTGGCCAAGAAATTTTTCAAAGAGATCTTTTGTTTGCATGGAGTGCAAGAGACTATCGTATCTGATAGAGATACTTGGATGACATCCATATTTTGGACAACTTTTGAATGCAACCTTGGGAACTAAGTTGAATTTCAATTTGGCTTATCATCCTCAAACAACTGATCAGATAGAGAGAGTGAACTAGGTATTAGAGAGTCTCCTATGGATGTATTGCATGGACCAACATTATAAGTGGGAAGAGTATCTACCCTTAGCAAAATTTTCATACAATAACTCTTCCCATGTGTCCTTAGGTATGGCATCTTTTGAGGCTCGTTATGGTTGAAAGTGTTGTACACCCATCAATTGGGACAAGTTGGAAGATAGGATCATAGTGGCTCCTAAAATGCTTAAAAAAATGGAAGAGAAAGTGAAACTCATCAAGGATGGACTAAAGGAAGCAGTAGATAGGTAGAAAATTTATGCCAACAAGAATATAACATTAAGATAGTTCTCAGAGGGAGATAAGGTCTTTTTGAGAGTCAAGCCACACAAGATCTCAATTACTTTTGGAAAATATTCCAAGTTAACCCCTGGATATGTGGATCCCTTCGATGTGCTAAAAGTGATTAACTTGGTTGCATATTGACTTGCTCTACCACCTACTCTAGCTCGATTCCATAATGCATTTCATGTCTCTGTTCTTAATCCATATCATCCAAATGCATCTCATATACTTGATTGGAATTCTCTATAGGTGCAGGATCCAAGAGTGGTGCTTATGGAGCCCATTATAATTCTGGATAGACGTAATGCCAAGTTGTGAAACAGAGACATTTTCCAATATAAGGCTCAATGGGATGAATATTTTGAGGATAGTGTTACATGGGAGGATGCAGAGAAAATAGAATGCTCCTTTCCTCATTTGATTTCTTGATTGATTCTTAATGTTCATTGAGATACTATTTCTTTAGCATTTTGAATTTCGCATGTTATGAAATTTTGGCTTGAATAACAATATGATTGAATGTTGCAATAGACATATATAATTTAACGCTATCTGATAAGACATTAGGATGATGCCTCTTCCTAGTGGGGAAGGATGTCATGTCTCAAATTTTGCTTACATTTAATAATGTTAAGTTATTTAAATATTTATGGAAAATGAAATTTATTAGTTTTGACTTGTGATAAATTTAGTATTTGAATGTTATTTGAAATATATCTATATTCATGTGATTGAATATGAAAGAAGAATAGTATGATGTGAAATAGAATCTTTTTATTATGAGCATTGGTTAATGGTTACTAAAGAAACTTTGCAAGTGCAAGTGTGTGAATGCAAGAATAGGTTGAATACCAAGAACATGATTGAGGTAGGAGAATTTAGCTAGATGATGAACGGTAAGCATGATGGAATCTAGAACGTGCACACACCACTGAAAAAAATCATAGCATATGCACTTAACTTGTAATTTGGCAGATATCATTTTGCTTATGTGAAATGAATAAATGATTAATTAGGTAATCTTATGGAAACAAATTATTTGAAGCATTTTCTTTACCTTGTCCATTCAATGTTAATTTCATAATAACAATGGTGTTCGAAGTGTAATTGTTATATGCATATTAAATTCTCTTGAGTAGAATGATTAAATTAAAATCAGAAATAAATACCCTTGTGAGAGGTAAAAAGTAAAGGGGTATGTGTAGGATCATGATGGGCCAAAAAGTGGCAATATGATGGGTTTGTGGTTGATGACTTTTTTTTACTTAAAATTGATGAAACAAAAAGGGTTTTTAAAGGATATTCTCAGCTTTCCACCAATATAAATTATGATTTACTTTGAATTTAATAAGTAATTATTATTCATTTCCTATTCAAATTACGACTAAAGTCCTAATTGATAGACTGATTGAAAAACATCTATAGCTTTCAAACAGTGTCACATTTTTTGAATCCAAAACATGCATCACATTCTATGCTTCACATACTATAGGATTGAAAAAAGAAAAATTGAATTTCATGAAGTTTTGACCAAGTGAAAGTGGTCAGACATATGAGTTTTTTATATTTTTTAAAAGTTGTAATAATTAATTCATGAAGTAATAAGTTGTAATAATTAGAAGTTGTAATATATTTTTTATGACTTAAATATGATGAGTATATTGTGATAAGAAGTCCCATGATTATTACCTTTAATGTTTTGTTAGTCTGATAAATACTTTATGGCTCTTTGTGATCATAAACCTTCCTGCAGCCCCCACTACCAAAACTTCCTGCAGCCATATCTGAAACAATGGTTGCCTTAGTTTAATACTTAATGAATGAATGAATAAAGTAATGGATTGTCTTAAAGGATGAACGTGTTGAGCTAACCTTCTTCCTCAAGAAAAGATGGCGAGATATTTTGCAGGTACCACGATTGAAGGAAGGGAATTCAATTTCCACTTGAGGAATTGAAGACCAAATCCATAAAGACTAGTTCAACAACAAAAGATGAGATAGTTTCAACTCATCCACCATGCAGGGAGAGTGTTCCAGAAATCTAGGCCAGGCATCTTGGTGGTGCATGAATCCAAGATGATGGCACTTTAAGATTGCTAAACCAATTTGACTTAGTTCTTGCATTGTCATTCACCTCTTTACTTAAGTTGGTTAAATGTAATAAATGCCTCCCATTTTATAAGGGAAGGTTGGTTAGTAGTTAGGATCATTTTTCAATAAATAGCCCATTCTCCTTTAGAGAAGGGGCTGCAAAAAATTGCTATTGTAACACACTTTCAGTTTTAGAAATTTAGCCAAGAGATTGTGCCATATACTTGTTTGCATTGAATCAATAAAGCTTATGAATTTTTTCACCTAATCTGTTGTCTGCTTTTGGCACTACCTAAGGGGGCCCACTTAGGGAACTATCCATACGTTTATTCTGCAAGTTAGAATAGCTGCATTTCCCTTCATAGAAGTTAATGTGACTATTCCTGCAACTGGCAGAAACATAGAGTTGTCAACTGTTCCTGCAGCCACTAGGAGCAGAATAGGTTATCTTTCAATTTTTTCATTTCCAAGCAAAGTTAAACAGTAAAGTTATTTCCAGTACTTAAATTCCAGTATAAGGCATTTTAGGAATCATGTATGTTTGGAAGGGTGATTAGTGCATATCTTGTACTGTCCCATTTCAAGTTTACGTCCCTGGGTTGATAATTAAATGAGGTTCTTTAGTAGGTCATGACTGCCAGTTGTGATGTTCAATCCCTGAGTAGAGGAATTCATGTTCCTAGTTATTGAGCTAATTAAAGAACACTACATTTTTGGCAGTGTTGTCGGGGATGGTGTCAAACTAAGAACCTATTACAGGCATGCTAGTAAAGAGTTTAAGATTTCATTCTTAGTATTTTTAGTTTAGAATTCTGCATTCCAGCATCTCCATAGTTAGTTTGTTTTTGTTGTATGCATAGAAGAAGAGACCAATTTGGAAGATTCCTTCCTGGGAGCATAGATATTGAAGAGATTGAACTAAGCCTATTCCAAGACGACCCATATCTAGATGCTGGCCAAGACTTAGTTACTTCATCTTCTTCCTATGAACTAAGATTTAACCTATCTGAAGGAACATAATAAAATAATCCACTTGCTCTTGTAGTTCATCAACCAGGAGCTAATCCAAGAATACAACCAAGAATGGAAAATCCTATTTTTCCATTTCCAATCCCTGACCTATATGACAATAATAACCTCAAGAACATCCCTACCTCCTTACTGCCAAAGTTCTATGGACTTATTACTGAGGAACCTCATACCTTCTTGTTTGAATTTGACATCCTTTGTAGAAGCTATGACTATACAACCTCAGCACACAAGCTGAAATTGTTTCCCTCTACTCTAAAGGAGGCAGCCTTGAGATGGTTCATGGGATTGGGAAGCAATGTAGCTAACAGTTGGGATGAAATGAAGACTCTGTTCTTGAGTAAATATAAAGAATATTGTAGAGGAAATTATCTGAGAGGTGATGACATCTTCAAAATGTCACAAAAGGAGGATGAAACCTTGGAGGATTATGTGTCAAGATTCTTGTTTAGTGTGCAGAAGAATACTCATCATGAGCTTAATGAGGAATCTCAAAAACTTCTCTTCTTAAGGGGATTCAATGATACTTTCATGGAGACCCTTGACCTCATGGCAGGAGGTGATGTCACCCAAAGTGATTGGGATGATATCAAGAAAATTTGTCTCAATTACTCCAAAGCAGTTGTAAAGAAGGGAAGGGGGTTTAGACCCTCTTCTATAAAAGGAAGTGGCTCTGGAGTATCTAAAGGGGAGATTACCAATCTCTTGTCCGACTTCAAGCAAGATATCATCAATGATGTAGCTACTCAACTAGATACTATGCAAGCTAGAAGGAAGAAAGAGGAAGTTGAGGCAATGTTAGCTGAATATTGCCCCCACTGCCGACAAAGAAAGAAAGATTGTTGATGCAAAGCAGTAGCCAATTTGGAGGTACAACATCTCCCTACTAAGTTCAAAACCATTGAAGGAGAGGAGGAAGTGTTCTTTGTTGCTCAACGCAGGCCATGGGCCCCAAGACAAGGTATGCCTCAGGACCCTTTGCAAAATTTTGGTTCATATAATAGTCAATGGCAAAACTAGTACCCTCCAAACTATGGGCCATACTACCAACCTCAGTGGAATAACCCTTGGCCAAATGCCCAGCAAAACCGTTGGCAATCCTCATAAGGGAATTGGCAATCACCATAGCAAAATCAGTGGTAGCCTCCGCAAGGGAATTGGCAGTAGTCTAACCAATGGAGAGGAGGCCAGCAATGGTCAAATCCACCCACTAGTTTCCTGTAGCAACCGCAGTAACAATCCATTATGCCACCTCCCATAGCTAATCAAGGTCAGAATCCAAAGCCAACCCAACTACCTGCTCAGGCAGCACCCAATCCAAATAACCAACAACCGCAACAGCAGCAGCAAGTCTATTTTGCTAATCCTAATCATTAGCCTTCCTATGCTCTTAACCTGAATAATATCAATTTATCTTTAGGAACTGTGCTTCCCACACCATCTCCTCCGATAGTCTTAGAATTGCCATTTGAGGAGACTGACCAAGAAGAAGATACCAATGACCAAGCCCAACCAAATGAGCTAGTTCATATTCCATCATTACCTAAGGCATTTGATAAAGTGTCCCCTCCTTTCCCACAAAGGTTGGAAGGTGGAAATGTAAAAAAATAAGAGGAACCTATCTTTGACATCCTTGACTAGCTAAAGCATATATGTGTGAAAAATCCCTTGTTCCAAGCAATCAAAGAAGTACCTATCTATAGCAAGGCCATCAAGGAGGCATGTTTGAAGAAACCGGGGAGGAGAAAGAAAGACCCTCAAATTGTCCATGTCATAGGCCAACTCTCTAACTTAATGCTAAGGAAGCTTAACATCCTAAAATATTTAGATCCAGGAAGCCCTGTTGTGGAGATCAATATTAATGGGTTGCAAATTAAGAATGCTTTAGTAGATCTTGGTGCAGCTATCAATGTCATGACAAAGGTCCTGGTACTAAAAATTAATATTTCAAACCTAAGGGCTACACCTACAATATTACAGCTTGCTGATAGCTCAACTGTCAAACCTGATGGGGTAGTTGAAAACCTGGTAGTCACCTTGGATTCCTGGGAGTACCCTGCTGACTTTATGGTCTTATCTCCAAAGGCATCATTGGGGGGATACCCTGTCATACTAGGAAGGCCTTGGTTGGCTACAACTAATGCTTACATTGGTTGTAGGTTGGGTAAGATGACAATATCTGATGGGTATAGCACAAAAAAGCTTACCCTCTATTCTCCAGCCCAGCCCCAACTTGAGTCTAGAGAGGTTGTTTGGCCAGATTTGGGATAAGAGGAGGAAGTGAACTATGTGGCCAATTTAATGATGATTACCAGAGAGCCTTTCATTGCACAACAAGAAGAAGAAAGTATATTGTCCAATATCCTGTTGAATAACTATGGTACCAAATACTTTCATTGTGAAAAAAATCCATCTTCCTTGTAGACCATTCTTCCTTCGCCTACATCAGCTCATTATCCTGCAGCAACTGACTACTTACACACCTTACTACCCCACAAGGTAGAAATTCCATTTCTTCCTAAAGTATCTATGGTAGATTTAACCTCCTAGGTTGAGGTAGCCACAGGAAAAACCTTGAGCATCAATAAAAACCTCACCAGTGAGCAACAAGAATCTATGGTCAAAATGCTTACCAGTCATAAGTCAGCTTTTACTTGGGAATATGGTGACATGAAGGGTTTAGACCCAAAACTCTGTACACATCGCATATACATTAACAGTGAGTTTAGACCTATCAGGCAGCCTCAAAGAACAATCAATCCAGCTTTGAGAGAAATTGTTAAAGAAGAATTGCAGAAAATGTTTACAGCTAGCTTTATCCACCCAATCTCGGATAGTCAGTGGGTTTCTCCATTGGTTATTGTTCCTAAGAAAAGAGGAAAATGGAGGGTATGTGTAGATTACAGAGAGCTAAACTTGGCAACAAAGAGAGATTACTTTCCTCTTCCATTCATTGATCAAGTTCTAGATAATTTAGTTGGGAAAAAGTACTTCTCATTCTTAGATGGCTTCAGTGGGTACAATCAAATCAAGATTGCTCCTGAGGATCAAGAAAAGACTACTTTTACATGCCCTTGGGGAATGTTTTCCTATTTAGTTTTTCATTTTGGTCTCTGTAATGCACCTACAACTTTCCAGAGGGCAGTCATAAGTATCTTCTTAGACATCTCATATGATTGCATGGAAATATACATGGATGACTTTACTGCTTATGGTACAACATTTGAGGAAGCTCAAGCCAACTTGAAGAGAGTACTACAGAGATGTGAAGATCACAACCTATCGCTGAATAATCAAAAGTGCTTCATGATGATGCAGCAGGGAATAGTGCTTGGTCACTATATTTTTGCTATAGGAATACAGGTTGATCCTGCTAAGATTGAGGTCATCTCTAATCTACCCTTTCCTGCCAAGCAGAAAGAAGTAAGGAGCTTTCTAGGCCATGCTAGATACTATAGAAGATTCATCAAGGACTTCATCCAAATAGCAGGCCCCTTATACAGTTTGCTGAAGAAAGATGTAGATTTTTCTTGGATAGAGGAATGTGAAAAAACATTCCTTGATTTAAAAGTCTCCCTTACATAGGCACCTGTTCTGAAAGGACCTGATTGGTCACTTCCATTTCATATTCATACCGATATATCGGATTATGCCATTGGAGCTATGTTAGGGTAGAAGGGTGGTTCAACAGAACATGCACTCTACTACATAAGAAAAAATCTGCAAGGGGCTAG
Source organism: Sequoia sempervirens (assembly GCA_007258455.2). Classification (NCBI taxonomy): domain Eukaryota; kingdom Viridiplantae; phylum Streptophyta; class Pinopsida; order Cupressales; family Cupressaceae; genus Sequoia; species Sequoia sempervirens. The sequence goes on along the minus strand of VDFB02047144.1, from coordinate 7,637,431 downwards.
ATTAAACTACACTGTTACAGAAAAAGAAATGTTGGAAATCATCTATGCCCTCAATAAATTCAGGCATTACATCACCAATTATTAGATATTTTTCCACACTAATCATGCAGCAATCCGGTATCTCATGAACAAAAGCTCAATAGCCGGGAGATTGGCAAGATGGTTATTGATGATGCAGGAATTTGACATTACAATTGTGGACAAGCCAGGAAAAGACAATGTGGTTGCTGATTTCCTTTCTAGAATTCAAAGGCAAGATGACTCTGGACTTATTGAAGACTCTTGTCCTAATGAGCACCTGTTTGCAATCAAGGTTATTCAGGTATGCCGATATAGCAAATTATTTGGCCGCAGGAAGAACTCCTCAATTCTCCCCTAAGGAAAAGAGATTATTAGTAGAGAAAAGCTTTAACTTTTCTTGGATTGTAGATTGCATGTTTTATACAGGGCCAGATCAAGTTATGAGGAGATGTGTACAAGAGGAGGACACTCATGATATACTGCATGCAAGCTATGATGAGTTGTGTGGTGGACATTTTGCTGCTAAAAGAACAACAATGAAAATTTTAAATACTGGCTACTATTGGCCAACTCTACATAGAGATGCAGCCAAATATACCAGGAGATGTGACAGATGCCAAAGGATGGGAAGACCAACTTGATTTGATGAGATGCCTCTATTTCCACAAGTTGTCGTTACACCCTTCGACAAATGGGGACTGGATTTTGTAGGACCAATTGATCCACCTTCCAATGGTAAGTCCTACATCCTTGTATGCACAGATTATGTGACAAAATGGGTAGAGGCTAAACCTATGAAACATGTTAGGGATAATAAAGTAGTTGAATTCCTCTATGAAGGAATATTCACCAGGTTTGGTGTCCCTAGGGAAATAGTGATAGATCAAGGAGCACAATTCACTTCTACACTTATCACAGCCTTAGTAAATGAATACAATATACGGCACAAGAAATCAACTCCTTATCACCCCCAGGCCAATGGCCAAGTTGAGGTCACCAATAGGGACATAGAGGCCATTTTGACTAAAACTGTAGATTTGCATAGGAAGGATTGGGCCGCAAGGTAACTAGAAGCTATATGGGCCTACCGTACTACCTGGAAGACTGCTACAGGATATACACCTTTTGAAATGGTGTATGGTAAAATAGTTGTGATGCCAATAGAATTCAAACATAAGACTTTAAGAACAACATTAGAGATGGACATGGATTTAACAAATGCACAAAAGGACAGAGTCATGTAGCTCAATGCTCTGGATGAGCTCCAAAAGAATGCCCTACAACACACTGAGATGATACAAAATCAAAGAATAAGGTGGCATGATAAATACATCAAGAAAAAGAAATTCAAAGCAGGAGACTGGGCTCTACTTTATGACTCACGATATAAGAACAGTCTAGGAAAACTACAAACCAGATGGTTGGGTCCATATGAGATAGAGGAGGTATTCACCAATGGTGTTGTTCAATTAAGGACCATTGATGAGGTCCGATTCAAGCTACTAGTCAATGGGCATCGCCTAAAGCTCTATTCTAAACCCATTGACAAGGAAACATTTTTGAGACAGTTCAAAATTGAGCAGAATAGCAGTGATCCTGCAGCCAAAGGAATTGAGCCTAGGCTCAAATTCCCAGGCCATGCATAAAAGTGCATACCAAATCATAATAAAGGGGTTATCTCCAGGTATGCTCCACGTCACTTTAAGATTGCTTTAGTTACTTTATTTCTTGCATTTAATTTAGTATTAATTAGCATGAACAATTTCCTATATGGTTTCCATTTCCTTTGGCTCATTTGCATGATTGAGCATGTTTTTCTATGATATTACTTCACCACATCCTTATTATCGCCGCCATAAGCTTGTCCCGTCAGTTGTCAAGAACCTCAATATATGAAACATGTAATTAATAATCAAATAGTCTTTCCTTCCTGCAATAATGAACCTAAATGTATTCCAATTATCCATGATTACTCTCTCCCTAAACAAGATTGCATGATCACATTGTTTTCCCTATTTTTCTATCACTTTTGAAAAGAGGTTCAAAAGTTTTGGTTGAGGGGAGGGGCAGAGTGTTGCAGAATTGCAGAAGGGTTCATTAATTGGGTTACAGGAAGTTCAGTTGGAAAAGCCAGGTGAGCATTGCTTAACGCATTTAATTACAGAAAACCAAGGAAATGGGAGGTCGACCGATTTAGCATGAGCCTACAAACCATAGCATCCTGTTGTAGGATGTGCTGCATGTGCCACTATTCAAACAATATGGGTGGCTCAATTACTTCCTGAAGCTCGAAACTTTTAATACAGACATTGCAGAGGAATTCACAAGGACATTTCATGATGGGGAAGCAAAAGTTAGAGGCATAACAGTTAATGTGTCAATTGATAGAATTGCTGAGGTAACGGGATTACCTCAAGTTGGAGAACCATTTCCTAGAGGAAGATGCGAGAAGCGCCAGGGTTGAGTTCACTAGGCCAAATGACCCTCCTCTACAGGTAGACAAGCAAGGTGTGCAAAGAATGAGTCTACCGCAGGACTGGGTGTCACGGGCAGGGTATATCATCAAATACATAACCTGTGAAGGTAGGTTTTCAGTCCTGCATTCTCATCACTTCAAACTTTTGTCTCATTTACGCCATGGATTATTGATGAATATTCCCAACTTTCTTTACAATTTGCTATCCAACAGTGCTGCTGAATTTTAAAAAGGTAGGGTTAACTCTGTATCTCACCACTGCCTTATTAAATTACTTGTTAAAAAATCCATTCAAGACGCACAAGGAATGACCTGGGAGGAATTCACAGTCCAATTCAACCCTAAAATTCAAAATGTAGGACCTAGGGGTGAACCTCTTACCTTTAAGCAACGAACCTCCCAGTCCGCAGGCTAAACCTCTGATGTTATGTCCTCTCCTCAAGAATCATCTGGTTCACAGGATGATGTTCCTCTTTTTGAAAGAACTCCCAAGCAGCTGGCACAAGGTCCTATCAAAATTCATAAGTTGTCTCCCAAGGATAGGAAAGGAAAGTCACCTGTTGTAGCAACCCCTAAGCATGTAAAAAGAAAGAAAAAGGGAAACTTCTCTATTCCTACAGCAAAACCTTCCAAAAAACATAAAACAGTTCCTACTTCCATAAGAAGGAGCTCTAGGCTCCAGAACCAAGCAGCCCACCAATCACTTAATGCTACTCCTGCCACACTACCTTCAGATCCTTCCAGTCCTGATCTGAGAGAAGAAGAACCTGTTATCGAGGAGGTTGTGAGTACACCTGAAGAGGCTGGCCTGAATAAGTTGGTTGCCATTGCAGAGCAGCTACAAGAAGATATGGAATGTGATGAGAAGGAGGAAGAGCAGTTGTGTTTCCATCAGAAGAAGAGCATGAAAACATTGGCATGATTGATGAGATTCTTGCTGGTCAGGAAGAACAGGAAGATCGGCAACAGGATGGTGATTTGGGACAGGATAGCCCTGAGCAATCACATAATGCAAAGGTAATTGGAGAAGAAGAGCAAGGTAAGGTGGATGTGTTTGAAGAAGTATAGGAGACACCTACGGTGTGCTATAATCATAGACCACCACTCTATGTCACAAACTTTGCTACAGGAATGACATGTTTTCAAGAACTTCAGCAACAGTACACTGCTTCCACACTTGAAATTGAGAGACTACAAAGGGTAATCCAGAACAAGAATCTGGAAATTGCTAACTTGAATGACACTCTCAACCAGTTGGTAAAGGTAGTTCCACAACTAATGCAATGTCATGCACCTTCACCTGTTTACGCAATGTATCTCAAGGAGCTGTATTTGAACTTCCAACTAATTAGAGTCTGGAAAGGTAAGAATCCTTCTTTGGATACCTCTACGGAATTTTATGAAGCATACAGAGATTCACCTCTGCACATCAGGAACCTCCTATGTGAATTTTATCTGCACAATTTGGCTATATCCCAGGATAAGGAATGGAATCCCTTATGTTATGTCAGTGATATTCATATCAGCACTCTAATCTCCTAGATCACCAATGAAATAAGTAGAGGAGAACAATTTGATAGCCATATGCATGATGAAGTAAATATGCCATTCTCTGTAAGAAATGAATCTAGAAATGGAATGGGTATTTACTTTGATTGGAAGAAATTGTGGAGAGATGAAAGAGCCAGGCCACTGATTGAGCCTCTAAGATGAGGTATTTTCTCAATACTCCCAAATTATAAACAGTGATTTTAATGCTGCAGCCTTGCACATTCAGAATAAATGGGAGCATCTTTCATTTCAATTAAAGAAAGCAGAACCACATACTCCCAATACCTTGTATGCAGCAACCAGAAGGGCAGAGAGGTACATGAGGAATGCTAGAACAAAGAAGGAGAATTGGTTGCCCTTGGTTATGCAGCCGCCTATTCTCCTATGGCCATTATTGGCTATACAGGGGGACAACAACACTTATAATAGAAATTCTGAAGATAATAGATGGCAAAGGCTGGAGGCAATGCAAGCTCACTTCTGGAGTTTCCAGATTGGCGAATGTGGACAACAACTGAGTGCGGATCTGAAAGAGTTTGCCATAAGAAGGAATGCTAGACTTGCTTAAGGGTCCAACAAGTAGTTGGTTGAGGGGAGTGATGAGCCAAGTCTTTGGCACATTTTGATCATACTTTTATAAATACTTTGTTGTTTTTATTATGCTAAAACAAACATTTAGTCTGTTTATGGGATAGGATATAGACCCTTTTATGACTTAAATATGATGAGTATATTGTGATAAGAAGTCCCATGATTATTACCTTTAATTTTTTATTAGTCTGATAAATACTTTATGGCTCTTTGTGATCATAAACCTTCCTGCAGCCTCCACTACCAAAACTTCCTGCAACCATATTTGAAACAATGTTTGCCTTAGTTTAATACTTAATGAATGAATGAATGAATAAAGTAATGGATTGTCTTAAAGGATGAACGTGTTGAGCTAACCTTCTTCCTCAGGAAAAGATGGCTAGATATTTTGCAGGTACCACGATTGAAGGAAGGGAATTCAATTTCCACTTGAGGAATTGAAGACCAAATCCATAAAGACTAGTTCAACAACAAAAGATGAGGAGATAGTTTCAACCCATCCGCCATGCAAGGAGAGTATTCCAGAAATCTAGGCTAGGCATCTTGGTGGTGCATGAATCTAGGATGATGGCGCTTAAAGACTGCTAAACCAATTTGACTTAGTTCTTGCATTGTTATTCACCTCTTTACTTAAGTTGGTTAAATGTAATAAATGCCTCCCATTTTATAAGGGAAGGTTGGTTAGTAGTTAGGATTAGTTTTCAATAAATAGCCATTCTCCTTCAGAGAAGGGGCTAAAAAAAATTGCTATTGTAACACACTTTTAGTTTTAGAAATTTAGCCAAGAGATTGTGCCATATACTTGTTTGCATTGAATCAATAAATCTTATGAAGTTTTTCACCTAATCTGTTGTCTACTTTTGGCACTACCTAAGGGGGCCCACTTAGGGAACTGTCCATACTTTTATTCTGTAAGTTAGAATAGCTGCATTTCCCTTCATAGAAGTTAATGTGACTATTACTGCAGCTGGCAGAAACATAGAGTTGTCAACTGTTCCTGCAACCACTAGGAGCAGAATAGGTTATCTTTCAAGTTTTTCATTTCCAAGCAAAGTTAAATAGTAAAGTTGTTTCCAGTACTTAAATTCCAGTATAAAGCATTTTAGGAATCATGTATGTCTGGAAGGGTGATTAGTGCATATCTTGTGTTGTCCCATTTCAAGTTTACGTCCCTGGGTTGATAATTAAATGAGGTTCTTTAGTAGGTAATGACTACCAATTGTGATGTTCATTCCCTGAGTAGAGGAATTCATGTTCCTAGTTATTGAGCTAATTAAAGAACACTATAGTAGGGTCCCTAGCAAAACTCAGTGAAGGGTATTTTTGAGGGGTGGCCACACCTCTCTAGGGTGTCCCTCTTCTCAAGTGTCTGGGTGGCAAGCCTGTCACTTGTGATTTGGGAATTGTGGAAGGAGCAGAACATAAGGATTTTTTAGGATAAAAAAGAAACAATTCCTAGAATCAAAAATAGAATTGATCAAGCAATCACGGAAGTTTTGAATGTTGCAGCTGCACAACTCCAAATTAAAAAGTGTCCTTTCTCAGTGGAGGATAGCAGGTTTCAAAGGTCATGGCCAGGGCTAAAGATAAAGCATGGACATCTAGAGATGGGGCTAAATGGGGTGCAAGCCTCTTCAAAGGAGGTAGCATGGGAAAAGCCAAAGGAAGGATGGCTCAAGGAAAATTTTGATGGAGCTACAAAGGGAAACCCAGGGCCCTCAGGAGCAGGGGTTATTATTCATGACAGTCAAGGCAATTTGGTAGCCTTTGGAGCTCGAAAGCTAGAGGATGGCACAAATAATGTTGCAGATGCTAAGGTGGCCCTTTTGGTGGTACGTTTAGCAAAATCTTTGGGAATTAAAAATTTTCTCTTGGAGGGTGATTCTTTGATTATAATTCAAGCAATTATTAATGGAGGAGCTTCGGCTTGGCATTTGTAAGCTTTAATCTGAGCAGTTTTAAATATTTTAAGCTCTTTTGACAAATTTGAAGTCTATCATATCCATTGAGTTGGCAATGGAGAAGCGGATTTCCTTTCCAAGTGGGCAACCTCTTTTGAGTTGATAGGTGAAACTAGGGTGGAGGATTTTTGCCAGGTGGATCTGCCAGTGATTTGACCATAATATTTTAGCTCGGGGATTGGGTACCAGTGGATGACGTGTGATGGCAGAGTAGGATGGATTGTCTATCGAGCGAAAGAAGAGGGGTATTGTCTAAGTACAAATGGTAATTGAAAGGGAAGGTGGGTCTATTTATTCTGTAGGATGTTGGTGCGAGGTGGAAATGACCATCGAGCCTTTTTCTCTTTTTCTTGAGGTGGCTGGATGAAACAATCTGAGGATGATCCATCAGAAGTACTAAATTTTAAATGCCTTTGGGTCTGCACAGGAGGTGGTGGCGTCACAGTTTTAAATGGGTTTTTCAGGAGAAGGATGGGGCAAACGAATTGCCAGCTTATCGAGGTGGTGGGATTCTTTAAAACAAGCAATTGAAACAATTTGCTTTCTATCAATTCCTGGTGAAGGGTTTGGTGCGGGTGAAGGTTGTTTCAGTTTGTTAAATTTGAAAGCAGGGGAAATGGAAGCGATGTATGGCTTCTCGACAAAAACTCAACAAGGTTTCTTTGGGCCAGTGTCTATATTCAGATTGAAGTATTTGTTGAAAAATCCTCATGAAGAGGTGATAGAGGTAGTGTTGGAGACGCTCGGATCACATTTCATGGAGGCCACTCATAGAGGACGAATGAATGTTGACATAGCCTTTATGGTGTTTGCATGGGGTCTTGAACTAAACGAAGAAATTGAGGTGGTAAAATGGGTGATGAGGTCACTATTTGTGGAGGAATTACTCGGGAAAATGGAGTCCCTGTTAGAATGGGTTGTACTGGGTAAAGGATACGATATCTCGAAAGGCTTCAAGGATTTGGATGAGGCCACAGAAGAAGGCCTAATTCCTTTTATGAGGTGGTGAAGGAGAGTGGACCGGGAAGTCTACAAATTGGGAATTTTAACAGCATGGGAGAACTTAAAGCTTGTGTTGCATCAACAAGAAGCTATAGAGCGGAGGGAGGGTGCAACCCAGCTTCATCAGACACCAAGACAAATGCGGTTTACACATAGGGGAAGAGCTAGGGGTGGGAGAGCTGGCAGAAATGGTGATTAATTATTTAGGATGTTGGTTTTTTGAAGGCAGGACAAAATCTTTTTGGATGAAAGATGGTTCGTATTGGAATGAAAACACGGGGGAGCGGAGGGAAAGGAAGTAGGGAAAGTGGTGAGCGGATGGTTAGTAGGAAAGTGAATAGTGCAAGTATTCAATGGTGTTTTTGGTGTGTAGAAGGTGTTTCTTTCAAATGAAATTTTTTTATCAACTTAGCCTTTAGGCGTGAATGAAGTTTTTGGTCTATCGCTATATCGAAGATTGAAAATTTTAAATGAATCAATGGCAGAATGATGTATTTTCTGGTTGGGTTCAGGGTAGATCTCTCTGGTTTACTGGGTTGAGCTATAGAAGAAATATACTGGGTGGCTCTGTCTTGCAAGCATTGCTTTATTTTGTAACTCTTTATTATTAATAATAAAATAGTAGCAATTACTGATCAAAAAAAAAAAAAAATTATTACTTTTGGACATATTATGTTATGATAGAAAATAGCTAATTGATTAAATGTCTTTAATTTATTATTCATAATGTCATAATTTATTTACTTGGTGTTATTTATGTATGACACATTATATACATGAAACCAACCTCATAACCAAGCCGTGTGTTCCAATGGAGTGATCAATCAAGCCCTCATGAAATAGAATAACACTACTATCCCATAAGATACAACACAAGAAATTCATGAACAATAGTGTTCTAATACTGATCAAGGCCACTAGGATGTCACTTTGATTAATTGGCAAGGTGAAGAATTTTGTGGGCTGAATCATCCAAATGCATAGAATCAATCATCGCACTCCATTGCAGCATACACAAGGGCATAAAAGAGGACTATTGACATAGGAAAACAAGCTGATAAGGGGTAAAATAAAGCTCCTATAGGTCACTAAATTATTGTTGGTACATCACATACACCAAATGTGTAGATACTACCAAGAGGATAGCTTTTAGTGGAAAAAGAGTAGCCTAAAATTCAACCACATCCATTGCAAACACAAGGAGATGTTGTTGTTTCAAAAGGAAACCCAAAGGTTCATATAATTCCATTTAATATTTAAGATCATATGAAAAAATAAAATTTCAATATGTTAATGTGGGATTCAACATCACTTCCTAGGAAAAAATACTTTTTTCAAAAAAGCCTTATCTAATATTGCTTTGCCAAGTGAGTCTTCTGGAGAGCAACCTAGAGTTACGCTTACTAGTACTCCACTAGTTAAAACTAAAGAACAAACCAAAGATACATAACCACCTCCATTTTATTTATCTTTGATTATGGGCCAACACCTTATCCATAATTGCATGATTGACTTAGGTACAAGTAGTTTTGTGATGCCCAAATAGATAGTTGAAAAACTTGGTCTATCATATATAAGTCTCTTTTGGCCAAAGGAATAGTACAGTTGGATGGGACAACCATCAATACTATTAGAATCATTAAAAATTTGAGCCTCACTTTTCATTCTTGTCCATTTTTTCCATACCTCAATACATTTATGTCATAGATCTTCAACCATACTTTGTCATATTCCTTTCTAGAGACTTCACTGCAAGTTGGGTGGTTATCTATTTGTTGATTGGTCACACATGTTTTTTAGAACAAGGTATAGAACTAGGGTAATAGTCAAATCAAATCCTATTATAAAATACCACATAGAGCCTTATGTCCCCAGTACTATGAATATAAATTCTACCATTCATGAACATGAGGAACAACCTAGTGTCTAAGAGCCTACAATTCTGATAGAAGGAATTTATCTGATTTTTTTTTAAGAGTGGGAAGTTGAGAATTTTGAAGGTGATCCATTCAAGCATATGGAGGAAGTAGGGTTGGGTATCTATTTTATTCATGAGCAAGACATTTTTCTCCCTAACTTGGTAAAATATGAAAAAAAATAATGTGAATAGCAATTGAATGAGTTATGGTAGCTTTATTTTGATGGGTCAAGGAGTAAGAATGGTGCTAGTGGCGGATCAATGCTTATTTCTCCTAAAGGTGAAAGGTAATTTTCAAATTTTAGGTTTACTTTTAGTTGCACTAATAATACAGCATAGAATGAAGCATTTTGTCATGGTTTGGAATGGGAAAGGAAGAGGAAAATCAAGTGTTTGAAGGTATTTGGTGATAGTGAACTCATTGTGAATCAAGTTAGAGGTTTTAATTTCTTAAAAAATCTCTTTCTCAAGTCTTATAGGCATATAATTTGGGATATTAGTGAAGAATTTTGTGTTTTTAACTTGTTGTCCATACCTAGAAATGAAGAAACATGTTGATAGGTTGCTTGTCATATGAGCACGGTATGATATCAACAATAGTAAAGTGTAGTAGAATGTAAAAGTAGTTGTAAGACCTTCAATTCTTGATAATCAAACACATTGGCAAGTGTTTGATAGTGACTAGAAAATTACAACTTTTTTGATTGAAGAGGTTGAGTTTTCAACTACTGACCAAGACAAATTGTAGTAGCAATATGGTGAGAAAACTATATAGCTGAAAACTAACAAGTTGCCAAAAGGTTTTGTCTCATTGGAATCATTTTCCAGTTTTAATGATTAAGAAAAGAAGAATAAAGCCAACATGCAAGTCAAAAAAGATCAATATTAATAGGTAATAATTTTCAAAAATAGGCTTTTAAAGTTGGGAAAGTATGTACAACTAAAGAAAAGGCTACTTTTATTCAATTATGTCAAGAATATGGTGATATTTTTGCATGAAATTATAGTGATTTGAAGGACTTTTACCCCAAGCTTTCCCAACACACAATTGAGCTTGAAGCTAATGTCAAACCTATAAGACAAAAGTAAAGGCTATTGAACCCAAAATTAGAGCTACTCATGAAAATGGAGTTGAGAAAATTGATAGAGGATAGCATTATCTTTCCTATAGTTGAGAAAATTGATAGAGGGAAGCATTATCTTTCCTATCAAAGACACCTCTTAGGTCTCCAATATCATTAATGTTAGGAAGAACAAAGAACTAAGACTATGTATTGATTTCGAGGGCCTGAATAGAGCATCTCTCAAAGATCAGTACCCACTACCATCAATGGAGAAAATCTTGTAGGTTGTATCAAGCTCTGAGATATTTTTTATTTTATATGGTTTTTTTTGTTATCATCAATTTTTAGTGAAAGAAGAATACCAATATAATATTTCTTTAACTACTAAATGGGGTACAATGGCATATAGAAGGATGTATTTTGGATTTTTCAATATTCGGGCAACCTTCCAAAGAACAATGGATATGAATTTTTAGGGATTAATAAACAAGTTTTTGTTGGATTATCTTTATAATATCATTTTTTTTCCAAGGATGATAACGAACACTTTGTTCATCATAGAAAAGTATTTGACAGGTGTAGAGAATATGATGTTTCACTCAACCCAAAGAAGATCATTTTTTTTGTTATGTAGGTAACCTTCTTAGTTGTGTAGTGCCAAAAGATGGAATTTCCATTGATCCTAAAAAGATAAGTTCCATATTAGCTTTACCTTTTCCAATTCATGAGAAATGTTTGCAAAATTTTCTTGGTAGAATAAATTTTGTGAGGAGGTTTGTACCTGATATAGCTTATCTTTTGAAGCCATTAACACCCATGTTGAGGAAGAATGTTTATTGAATAGTTGGTCAAAATCAGGAAAGAGAGGTTCTGAGAACATCAAGGAAGCTTTAGCATCTTCACCTACACTTATAAATCTTGATTTCTCTAAAAATTTCATACTAAATTTTTTTGGAAGTATTGATACGATCTCAGCTATTCGTGTACAGTAAAATGAAGAAGGTTTGGAGTGGCCAATTGCTTTCTTTAGCCAATGATTGGAAGAGTATGAAGAAATGTATTCTTTTATTAAAAATCATGTATTAGTTGTGATTAGAAGCCTTAAAAATTTAGGCACTTGGTTTCAAATAACAAAATTAATTTAATGGTTGCTCACCCATGTGTCAAAGTTTTTTTCTAAACAAATATTTAAATAAAAAGAGAGTTGATTGGATAACCAAAGTCACAAAATATGATGTGTAAATTAAATTTACTAAGTTGGTAAGAGATAAAGGATTGTGCGAAAAGCTAGTTGGTAATTTAAAAAATAATGAAGAGCATGAAGAAGAGATTGTCCAAGTGCTTAAAAATGAACACCAAACTATGTCAACTTCTTCGTCAATTTGGGTGCATGAAATGATGCATTACCTACAAACATGTGAGTTTCCTAAAGGCCTAAATAATTCAACAAGAAGGTGGGTATGTGAAGGATCATCATGGAAAAAAAAAGGCCCTTAAGTGGCAAAAAAACAGAAAAATCAAAGTTAGTTAACTTGACGTAAAAATTTGAATAAGTTATCTATATTATTTCAAAAATATGTAAAAATAGAATCTATATAAAATTGAATGTAGTTTCTAAACTACTAGGTTTTTTTTAAATCTAGTTGGTGAAAATTTAAAATTTCAATGCAATAGTACTTAAATTTCGGGGAAAAAATAAGAAGTAGGTGTTTATCCGACCACCCTAACCACAATAAAATGATGATATTTTTTATAAGATTTTAGATATAAGTAGAGGACTCATGTCCCAATGTGATGCATATTTTTTTGTAATTTTTTTCCAAGTAAATAATTAATTATGAATTTTTTATTACAAATTTTAAAAAATATAAAAAACTCGTGTGTCTAACCACCTTAACTTGGTCAAAACTTCATCAAATTCATTTTTTCTTTTTTTATTCCTATAGAATGTGAAGCATAGAATGTGACACATGTTTTGTATTCAAAAAATGTGATACCGTTTGAAAGCTATAGATGTTTTTCAATCAGTCTATCAATTAGGACTTTAGTCATTATTTGAATAGAAAATGAATAATAATTACTTATTAAATTCAAAGTAAAGCATAATTTATATTGGTGGAAAGCTAAGAATCTCCTTTAAAAGCCCTTTTCGTTTCATCAATTTTGGGTAAAAAAAATGTCGTCAGCCACATACCCATCATATTGCCACTTTTTGGTCCATCATGATCTTGCACATACCCAGGTATTTCATATTGTAAGCAATTCCTTTTGTGATTGTAGATGGAATCTTATTTAGAGGAGATTTCAGTGGAGTATTGTTGAGATGCATTGAAGTTGATCAAATTAATAGAGTTCTTGATTGATGGGGAAGCTAGTAGTAATTTTGCACCAAGAACAACCCTTAAAATATTGAAAGCTAGTTACTTTTGGCCTAATTTGTATAAGGATGCACATGCATAGGTGACAAAGTGCAAAAAGTGTGCTTTATTTGCAGGAAAACAGAGGCTAGTAGCTTTACTATTGCATCTAATTCAGGTAGAGAATCCCTTGATGAAGTGGAACCTTGATTTTATTGGGCTCATAAATCCACCATCCATTTCAGGACACAAGTGGATATTAACAACAACAAATTACTACCAAATGGACAGAAGAAGTAACATTGAAAGAAGCAAATTGAAACTCAGTCCTAAACTTCCACCAATTCTTCAAAATATTAATATCTAGATATTATCTTTTAAAATTGTCTTCCCTATTATTGCCTCCAAAAATACAATGCATCCATCATAAATTTCATTCAAATCCTTTTCAATCCTTGAACAATCATGCAAGACTTTAATATCCATTATTTCCTTTTTGAATTTCAAGAAATTAAACCAATGTTCTAGTTAATTAACCTTATCTTCTTCCAAAATCTTCTCATTGATTAAAATCAATTGTGGGACATCTATGAACATGCTTAATCTAAGTAATTTATTATCATCAACACCCCTATAATCAAAAACCATTTTTTTCACCTTCTGAAGATATTTTGAGTAGTGGTATAGAGTTGCACCAGTTCATCAAATGTTTGATTACTTCTATTAAACACATCATGAATGGACATTTGGTTTTTACCCTGGCATCTTATTTCATTTTTTCCAATTCATCAATGGATTATTTTGACAACACCTCGGGGGGAGTCAAATATCCTTTATCTTGTTGCACAAGACTAATCAGATGATTGATATAACTTTATAATTCATCTACCTATGCCCTTAATTGTGCCCTTTCCTTCACTTCCTTCTCTAGCCTCTGCACAATGGTCTCAACTAATTCCCTAATATCTTGGACCTCCTACCTCTTTATAGCAGGCTCTAGATTTATTGAAGGAATATTATATTCTTCAGGAGCAATGTCTCATCTATCCTTATCTACTAAGGAAGTTGAAATGTGTACAAACCTATTATTGCAATAATCAAGTTGATAATCTTTGAATAAATATTTTCCATCTTCTTTTCTTTGAACTTATTGATTCTAGACAAGAATTCATCAACCTTAGGAGCAACTATCTCTATTATAGGTATTTCCTATAATTTCTCTCTTAGCCAAAAAAGTGTTGTAGACTTCTCAACTTTTGGATCTGATTATGGCTGTTGGATTTCCTACATAACTTGGTCTTCTTGACCCTTTTTCTCCACTTCTTGGTGAATTTTTTAATGTTCTTGTTGTTCCTTCTCAACATTATCATCCTTTTTTTGTTCATCATGAACTTATACCAAAGGAGGCTTTGTATTTTTCTCCTTATAGTATTTTTCTAATTGTTGTACTTCTACTTAAGTGTTTTGTTCTAAAATTGGAGCAATCATTTCTTCCAAGATAGTTGACTCTTTGCTTTCCTGCTCCTCCATTTCCCATATGATTTTATCAATTCTATATAACATGGGAAATGGAATACTACCTTGGGAAGAATATTTACTCTAATAGACAACTTGTGTCTTTTCCCTTAAGCTATCCAATGAAATCACTTCCTCTCTTTGTACATCCTCACTCTATGAAGTAGTAGGGACAAAGGAAGTTGAGAATGTATCTAATATATTGTTAGTGGGAACGAAGGAAGGCATGGCCTAATTTTGTGTTCTAGTATATGGGAGAGGTTTCTTTGCTAAGGAATAAGGATGAATGGGAGGAGATGTGTCTATGGCTAAAGCAGAAGCCTTCTTACCTTTACCTTTTTCTTGCCTCTTTGTTGGAAGCTCCTTTGTTGTAGATCTAGTCACTCCCCTCTTCTCAATTGGCTTCCTTTCTAGAGTATTTATATTCTTCTTATCTTTAGCCTTCTTTGTTACCATGGGATATTCTTTAGTGTTCTCTGCATCTATGTCATGAATTTCAACTTCTTCTTCTACTTATTTTTCCTCATCCTCTGAAGAGTGTGACTCTAAGTTACCCATCAAATAATATGTCAATACTACTCCATCCTCAATCAAATTGGAGGTCATATACTCTACCCACATCCTTGTGTGTTTTAGGATAGGCTCAATCAATTCATCTAACTCTATTATTTCTTCTTCAGCCCAATCAAGAGGTGGAATTGATCTATCTTTCACTAAATCATAGTCATGATATTAAATGTATTCACCATCATCATTAACTTGATTAGGCACAAGGAATGACCTATAAATTCATACCATATCAATTTTCATCCTTGAGTATCTTCTCTTTCTAACCTCCAATTTATCTTGGAAATTGTCCCAATAGTCCTCAATATGGGGTCTGTTCCTATACCACCTACTCACTGATTTCTTGACCCTGCCATATGGATCAAAATTATTTCTAATAGTGTGAGTCTTCAAATAAAAGAATGGTAGCTTAACATTTGAGTTCTCAAGCACTAGTGTTGATGGACAGGCCTCTATTCCACCAATCAAAATTATAAAGCTTATAAATACTAATTGTACTGTAGAAAAAAGGCAACTTGCTTGATTTGGGGAATAATTGATGATAAATTGGACTTAATAAGGCCTTGATTTGGTGTTGTGAGGTGTCTTTCACATCCACACTAGGTCTTGGACCCTTTCAAATGCATTTAACAATGTCTTGCAAAGGTGTTGTGAAGTGTTGTAACACATTTCTACACTTTTCTAGACTCTTCTCATTACAATTCACCTAAAAATGACCTTTTCATCACTTATCAAGTCCTATTCTAAAGTGTTGTAAAGTCTTGTAACAATATTTCACACTTTTCTAGGCTTGTTATCACTATTTACACCTTTCTTATGCTTTATTTGACAACTTTATGCACTCATAAGACTTAATCAAGTGTATTTTTGAATGTAAATTGAACAAACAACATTTAATACAACTTAATTCCTGACACCCACTTACAAGCCTAAGGTGGGACCCATTCGCCATGGGTGGCGAATGAGTCCCTCTTGGCTCCAAATTCAAAATAATTCAAATTTTCTTTCAGATTTTTATTCAAAAAGACCTTATGTTGGCCTATGATGATGTATTATTGGGTAATTATGGAATAATTGTGTATAAATAAGTTTTTTTCCATCCATTTCAACCCCTAACTCATTCACATCATTCATTCATCATCTATCTTGTCTATCAAGTCAAGCAAATTAGGGTTTCATCATTTCAAGTCTTTAAGATAGCAATTTTTAAACATTCAAGGGAAGATTCTTCATGTTTTTCTACAAAAATTCTAGGTCGATCATCATGGAAAGGTAATCAACTCCATTATCTCATGTTTCATTACATTATTTTCTCATTTTGGTTTAATTACCTACAAAGGGGTTTGACCAAGGCAAACCCCCATGCGCTAACATTCAACATTTCTCTTTCTCTTCTTGTGTGTTTGTAGATTTAGACATCTTGGAGGCTTAGAAATCATTGAAGATTGCATTGCAAAGTTTTTCAAGTCATCTCTTCATTGGATAAGTCAAAATACCCTCAAAAAGTCACTTTCAGGCCTAAATTTGATAGTTTCATAATCGGACACCTGGAGAAGTAGAAATTGCAGACCGAAAGCTCTAGTTTCCACCTTTGAATATTCAAAAATTTAAAAGTGGACTCATTCATCATGAATGGTGAATGAGTCCCACTTCTAAGCCTATTTTTGGTTTTCTGCATTTTTGGATACCCATTTGTCTGAAACGGGTTCTGGAACAATTTCACAAAACTAGGACTAATTCACCCAGAATGGTGAATGAGTCCCACCAAGCCAAAAAATAGGATCAGCAACATTTTGAAATTAATTTCAAGCCTCCAACAAGTTTACAGGTGCACTTCTTCAGTTTCATTCATTTCTAGGTGTTTTTGCATTACATAATGTGTTTTCCAACAAGTTGCATTTCAATAGTTTCCATTTGATAATCAATACCTTTCATTAGTTTTCTACATTTAAATCAGTTTATTTAGACATATTGCATCCATAACACATTAATCTTTGAATTTGAACATTGCATTTTGGCCCATCTTTCTCCTTTTAGGTGAAAAACCTTAAAAGTGCTAGAAAGACCTTGGATGCCAAAATCTTTGTTACACCTACCTTATGCTTATCCTTCAAAATTTTATTGAAGGAACTCAGTTGCCTTGTCACTTCCAAAATCACCATTGGGTAAAAGCACAAATTTGTGTCACATTTTATAAAGGAAACAACCAACATTGATCCAAATTTTAAACTGAATCACTAAAAAATGGCATATATGTTTTGAATTTTGAAATGATGTAAACTAGTAAAATATGTATTTTTTTAGTATATTTTACATTTTTTTTTTTTTAATTATAAAATTATTTTAAACTAGTTTTAAATAAATTAACACTATAATTTAGTTGTTGATAAAATGTTGAAAAGTGAAGTTGCATGAGACCTCAAACTTTTTAAAGTAATTTTTTTTTTTTCTTTCATATTTTTTGTGTATTTCAAACTTGAAACTCTAGTGCATGGATATATTTTTTTTCCAATTTTGATAAATATATATTTTTAAATAAATATTAAAATGTGTGTCAATAAAAAAACACTTGTTTCCATTAGACATCAACTTTCACATTAAATATATATCTAAAATAGAAAAAAAAATATACTAGATCTTGAAATAGATTCTTCTATCTAATGCATCCTATTTTTTATTTTTATTTTTAATAAGTTTTAGTATTTTTCCTTGGCATGGTAATCAACCTAATATTTTGTGTTGATAACCTACTTTTAGAAAAAATAAAAAATAAAATATAAATAATAATTAAACTATTAAAATAAATATATTTTTAAAAATTGCACTTATGGATCTACAAAAGGGTATTTTTTTATATTTTTTAAAAAATGTTATTTACATTAGTAGGAGTTATTAAAACTTCAATTTTTTCAAATAATTTTAATTTTTTGGTAAATTGGACTCAAAGTGGTGCTCCATATATTTTTAGCCAACAATTTTAGTTGAAAAAGTTGTGGAAGTATCTAACTTAGCTTGAATGAATCAAGTACTAGATCATATGTTTGACCAAAATTGATTTTTAGTTAAAAATATACTTAAATTCAGTTGTGCTAATAAGTTGGTTGAAAGTGTGACATAGATTTGTTTTTTTACCCTATTTTATTTATGGGAAATCTAGGAAGCCTATATGGTCTATTAGGGCAACCATGGATTCTAATGTAAGAAAACCTAGGAAATTGAATGTAGCATGATCCATATTTCTTGATGAAATCCATGGCTTCTTGAGATAGTCTAGCATTCTGAGCCCCTTATAAAATCTTTACAATATACATGAGAAAAACATCATTTACTCTTTTGTAGTGGGTAGTACTCTAGAGGTGCAATTGAGGGTAATAGTCATAAACTTTATATTGTCTAGAATTAGTGCCTACTTCCCCTACACATATCAATCCTATGTATCTAAAAATTTTGGAAAGCATGTACACAATAGAAGAGGTCATTGTGAAAGACCTTATCTTGTGCAGTTTCATGAATTGGGTATCTATGTTATCACTAAGTATTATGGATAAATGGATATTCGTATCCTCTATAGAGACCTCTTCAATGTATTAAAGCATCCATTCCTCAAATTGGGTTTCCTTTTGAAGACCCATTATCCTACCTAGGAGGGTTACCATCTTACCATGCTCATCCTTAAAATCACTCCTGTAAAGGGTATTGAGCATCTTGGAGAAATGTGACCTAGACTTCTTCAACCAATGTGAATTGATTATCTCCAAGAACCTTTCAATCCATTCAATATACATTGCTCTTGACTCTTCTTATGTTACCAATGTCATCTTTGAATGGATTGGGATGTCTTGAAAGCTTTTTCTATAGCCATCTTTGTGAATTCTTCCAATATTCTTCTATTTGGACCTATGATTCTCCTTAGGTCCCACCTATAGTGTTTTAAACATTCCACAATTAGGTCAGGACATTGCACTAAAATCAAAAAGTTTGTTGCTTGGGCTATCTAATTCTTAACCATCTTCTTAGCAAGGTCTGAAGGATTTTGGCCATACATTCTTGCTCTGAATTCTTCAAGGTTAATGCGACCCATGTTGGTATCCCCAACATTAGCCCAAAGTGAGATTATCTTTGTCATAGGAAACAGACCCTTAAATTCAAACTTCATATTTGCTTTCCTTGATAATTTTTTTACCTTCCCACTCTTCTCAACCTGCATCTATTAGTCAAACATAGCCTAAATTACTTGGCGAGAAAGTGCGGAAGGAATTCAAACAAATATTCTTATAAAATCTTAAGCATATTCCATTCATCTCAAATTCTAAGGAAAAGAAACTTCAAACATCCCACATTCAACAAATATCATCATTACTAGACCATATGCGCAAAATCCAACCCTTAAAATATGAAAAACAAGCTTTAAATAGACATTTGGGGTTTTGACTTTGTCATAGATTTTAGAGATTTAACACATTCAAGGAATTTTAGGGATTTCACACTTTCGGGGATTTAACAATGTTGTGGAAGTTTGGGATTTTAAAAGGGCTTTGAATTTCCCAAAAATTAAAGCTTGTCAACTCTTACTCCATCATTCATGAAGGTGGATTTTGGAGATTCCACATGAATAGGAAATTTTTGAATGGTGGCTTCTTTGTGCATGTTGTGCGAGGAATTTTGGGGATCAAGAAATCTCCGCAAGAAGAGTAAATTATGCAGACTTGGGAGATTTCAATAGATAAGGAAATCTTTGAAAATTGGATCATTTTATGCAACCTTTAGGGATTTCCAGAGGTTGAAAAAATTTTGCAAAGAGGTAGTTTAGATGTTTTAATGAAGATCCCAAGGATTTCTATAGATAATGAAATCTCTTTAAATGGACCTATTCTTACTACCTTAGATAAACATAGTATTTTGAACAATTTTTAGGAATTTGAATGGGTCAAGGATTTTAAACAATTTTGGATTCCTTCCATTAAAGGTGAATTTCCCCAAATTTGAGATTTTCCAAATCTTGTATATTTTAACCACTTTCTTGAAAATTTTGAAATTTTGAGAGTTCCAGGGATTTCTAATTATTTTGGATTTTTTCATAGGGAGTGAATTTCCCTGCAATGTTAATTTTTCTAGATTTCTTATGAACTTAAGATGGAAATGAAAAAATAGGGTTTTGAACATTATTTTCAAATTTAAATCTTTTCAACACTCTAAGTGTGATTTGTCTCAGAAAATCTAATTGAATTTATTCTTAATTTCAGAGGGTTAGAAACCCTAACAAATTGGTTGTGATTTTCCACAAGTTCTCTCAAGAAGTGGGAGGGTTTAGATTTTTTCAATGTTTGAATTGTTTTAAGAACCTTAATTCCTTGAAAAATAAACTAAATTTAACTTTAAGCCTCACGACAAAGAGCATAATAATCAACATTTTAATTTGGAACTTCTATGAACCTTTAAGCTCAAAACCCTATGTCAATTATGCATAATTTAGATTGAATTTGGAGGAAATTTACCCAATGCAACATGAAAAGTTGAGTCATACAAACCTTTGAGCTGGAATTTGCAAAAAAAATCACTTTAGAATGAACTTAGGATTTGAGAATAGCTCTAGAAATTCACCCTAGGGTCACTTGATCACTTGGTCACCTCTACTCAACATTTTCTTACTTGCAAATGAAGGTAATTTATGAAATGAATAAAATGAATAACCTTTTATACCCCTGGAAATTTAAGACATAAATACATTGATAAGATAGTTGGTGAGCACTTCATTAGATGCTCTTCAGAAATTTGACTCACCAAGGATCTCGGGAATCCGAGGGAGTCAAGAAATTTCAAGAATTTGAGGATGTCATGGATTTTTGAAACTTTGGAACAACTTTACAATTTCAGGGATTTTGCGGGATGGAGAAATCCCAAAAAACTTTATATTTCTATGAAATAAAAGAACTTGAACTTAATACGGGTTCTAAGTGGTTTTGAATGGCTTTCACTTGGCCTTCACTGGCTGTGAAATACTGCAATCTTCCTTGTTTATTATAAACTTGGTAAATATCGGGAAGATGACTTCAAAAAAAAAAACCACAAGGACCTTCCTCCTAAAGAGAAAAGGCAACGAACCTAAAAAAGTGAATGAGAAAGAAAGGGGGCTCCTTATTAGGATGAGGAATGTGTGTGAAGCACAATAGTGTGCTATTTTGTAGGTGCTTATGGTAGTGCATAGACTTGTATAGTATCATGTGGATTAACTAAGTAGTAGGAATTATCCAAAATATATCAATGAGAATTAATTCAAGTTGTAGAGATGTTAGTGCTAACTAGAAAATGAAAAATTGTGAAATTATCACTTTGCATTCACTATGATTTATGCTAATAATATTTTAATGATTAGACATGCTAACACATGATTTCCTCTATGATAGTTGGTCTAGCAAAAGTGGTGATCTTATTTTCTAGAATAAATAATTAAAGTAGATTTTTTGGCACTTGAATTTATTTCAAATCCATTCTTCCATTTTTACAACATGAAAGGATAGATGGATAGTATGATTTTTGTAAATGGGATGTTGGAAGGTTTTAGTCCTATTATAACCAAAAGAATTTATGTTCTATATAAACTTGCACGAATAAGTAATAAGGGTTTTATAGTGTGAAAATGTTTCAAAGTACCATAAGGACTTCAATGAGTCATATTTGTGTTGTAAGACTTATTTTGATGATTGAGTTAGGGATACACAAAGCCAAAAGTTAGGGATACACAAAGCCAAAAGCTAGCTCTTTCTATATTTTTACTCTCTCAAGGCTTATCTAGGTGAATTCCTTGTGTTCAATTTTCTCTTTTTTGTTTCCTTATATTTTTCCATGTTCTTTGTGGAGTTGTAATTATAGGTAACATAATTACTTAGTTGCAAGGATTGCATACTACAAATGAAAGAATTTCAAAGAACTATTATGACTCAAATAAACTATATCAAGGCATTATAACACTTTTTCTGATGACATAGATGGTGATATGAGGTACAAAAATCTCACTCTTGTTGGATTTTTCACCCTTTTAGGGTTTTTTTGATGCAATGCATGTGTTCAAATTGATTTTGTGTGTTTTATTTTATTTTATTTATTGATCTACTTTTGTAATTTGGTTAAGTTGCTTCAAGAGTCTTGGTAAAATATCTAATTTACACTTAGTCCTCTTTCATGCTATAATAGTGGATTTTTTTTTTGGTGCTTCCATTAGTCAATCACTAAATGTTGAGAAAAAATTGTGAGTTTGAGAAGAGAGTCAGGTTGATACATTTGTGTATCATAAATTTGAGAATATTTCAGTTGGTAGTGAGATCTCGGTTGACTATTCATGACTAACAAAGAAAGTTTCTTTTATAAGAGTAAAAAGTAAGTTTTTGAAAGAATCTAAACTCTTTTATGTAAGAGAGAAAAGATAACACATTGAAGCCTAATAGAACATACATGAATAACTACTCTATAACCATATAAAATATATTATTAAACTAATTTAAGAACACTTCATTAAAGATGTGGTTTTGGTTGCCAACATGTAACCTTGCAACGTTTACTCTTTTTCTTGTACAAATGTGACTATTGATTGCCAACACGAAGCCTTGAAACATTTACTTTTTTCCCACTTTTTTGGTCTCTTCAAAGTTTTAGACTTTTAGATGTTTTTGTAATGATTTATATTTAAGACTGTTTTTCGAGCTCATATATCTTTCCTATTTTCACTCCCTGCACTGAAACATGTGGCAACAACAAATATATTTTATAATTAATCTATTAAACAAATGAAATTGCACAGCGTAGCCAATGGAATGCAACCTGCCACAAAGCGTCTATGCAGATCCATCACCACAACTGCTCGTGCAACTCATTTTGTTCCATTGCGATGTGACACACCTCACCCTTTTTCTTTACCAAGTTAAAAAATTAAATAATACAAAACATTTTACAACATTGTTTTGAACCGTTTGAAGAACACTACAAATGCATATGCATGTCTACCGAAATCATTTCATTGCCTGGTGCAAAGTATAGATTTTTTTATTTTTAAATATAAAAAAATTGACCAGTTTTATAAGGCTTTCTTCGCCAGCGTAAGCCAGAAACTTCAATTTAGATTACCCAATGCACTAAATTTTACAAAACCAAAGTTGAGATAAACCCTAAAAGACGGCTACATTTTTTTAAATTGTAATGACGATTATGATTCAACATTACACTTCACAGGTTTGAAAAGATATATTTACTAGGTATAATCCTTTAAAAAAACTTTGACGACCCTTTTACCATTTCAACGGGAGTCTTGAAAAAAAAAAAATTGATTTTATTTTACGTTAAAAAAATTAAAATATGGTCAACCAGATAAGCTATTTGAAACAAGTTGTAGATAGTCAAGCCCAGTAATTGATAACTATATATTTGCATTCACGTAGGTAGGGGCTACAACTAACACAACTGGACTATCCGCAATACTCGGAACGAATTCGGTATGGAAATTAAAAAATACAAATTACAGTTCATGGTTCTGGGTCCCAAGTTATAGCCACATTGACCACTGTATTTAAACTCGAGTTCTACAAAAGCTACTACTGGTGTTCGTTGATATTTTCTA
This sequence comes from Sequoia sempervirens, assembly GCA_007258455.2. NCBI lineage: Eukaryota > Viridiplantae > Streptophyta > Pinopsida > Cupressales > Cupressaceae > Sequoia > Sequoia sempervirens. Next base: position 7,613,800 of record VDFB02047144.1, on the reverse strand, counting down.
GTCTAATTGAGTTATTATCTGATAGTTCTAGCATATTTATCCAATAGCCTTTGACATCCTCTAGATTCATGAAATTTGTGGACGTTGGGGATTCTACATTTTCCTGGGAGTTCTCTGGAAATTGTGTAAAATCAAGGGAAAAATCTTGTGCAATTGATGCTCCATGGGTGTTCATGTTGACAATAGCAGGAGAAGAAATATGTGGTGATTCATCAAGTCCACTGTTTGCACTTGATACCAAATCCAAGATGGAATCCACTGGGTTATGTTCTGTTGGCACAAAGTTATTGTCAGCAGCATGATTAAGCATTTCAGCATTGAATTTGGTAGGAGGGGGGATGAATTGATCTTCTCTGATAAAATTCTGACAATGATAAAACAGAACTTGTTACCATGTCATTTGATTCGATTTCAGAGCATAATGAATTAAGGTTCAGGTGAATATTTCGATTGACAGCAAGGGTCAACAAGTTTCTGCCTATCATTGCTTCAGCCTCTAGACGGGCAAGGTATGAATATATCAATGGAGGCGGTAATAGCTTGTATAGCTGCATGCCGCTTCTCGCTCTCTTCTTCAGAGTGCTATTCCAGCGGTTCTTTATGTCATTGTCCGTTCTCCCTGGCAAGTGCTTCGCTATTTCAGACCACCTGAACAATATGTCCACGTCAAAAAAACTCTTATCTACAATGCTAAGAAATGAAAATAATTGTTATTGGGGGAGAAATTACTTGTTTCCAAGCCTGTCATGGTATCGTAGTATTATTTCGTCTTCTTCAGGAGAAAAAGATCCTCGCTTGATGTTAGGTTGCAAATAGTTAGTCCATCGCAATCTACAACTCTTCCCACATCTCAATAAGCCTGCATCAATATACATATCCTCAATTATACCCAAAAACAAATTCAATTTAACTATGCAATCTTAAATTTCCTCTTGTGCAGAAAACTTCTTACATAAAAATAATCGATGCAAGCAAATAATTCCCAGGTGCAACTTAGTGATGTAAATGAAGGCAGAAGTACCTGCTTGCTTTGGAACATTACGCCAGTTACTATGGCCCTGCTTATTTATGCACTGGATGAGTTTGTGGTCCTCGTCCTCAGTCCATGGACCTTTCTTCACTCTCCCCTCTTCGCAACAAGGACATCGCCCCATCTCCCCTATTTTCTATCACTATACAGGGAAAAATAAATTCAATAATACAACTACTACTGGTCGTTATTTAGTATGGCAATCTAAAGAAAAAAAAATCATATCCAGACTGCAACCATTCAGGAGTTAGCCCAAGCTTGAAACATCTTAATTCATAAGCAGGATACTCTACTTTTCAATCGAACAATAAGAAAAATTCCAAAACCATGGACTGGGGTGTTGGATAGGAAACATACCAAAACCAGACTTTTATTTTTTATAACATCTTCTAAATGAAGTATTTATTGTATTCCATGACTTATCATACAACTGTGAAATTTGAAATGAATCTATAAAGATATTACTTATGCTGTTCAGTCGGCACAGTTCAGTACTATAAGAATTCCTTGGCATAGATTGAAAGAGCATACCTGAATATAAACCGGAGTGTTGAAGAGAAATCCAAGACAGCTGGGCGGTATATGAAGAAACTCGATACCAATTATATAAGAATATGTTCACATGGTGCTTTGACCAATTTCTTTTTGGCCTTCTTTTTAAGTTAATTTAGTTAGTGCTGATGTAGCAAAGCGGACTTTTATTGCCTGGGGGAGGTGGTAGTCACTAGGAAAGCTAAATAAAGCTTAGAGCTTGTAGTAAGTATTCCCATGTCAAAAGCTCCCCTTGTTATGATGTATGCTGTGATGTCCAATATTGTGATGTCAAAATTTTATATTAAAGAAAAGATAAATAGTACAATATTCATAAAAATTAAAAAATGGTAGATATTTACGAAGTCTAACAAAATTTATCAAGGCTATGTCAAGGCATCTAGGGAGTCTAACAAAAGAAGGCAAGGTTACGTCGAGTATAGAAGGAAGGTTGCTCTATATGTCTAGTATTTGACTTTCTATATTTTCTTGTTCATTAAATATGTTTATTCAAATATAGTTGCATAACGATTTAACTAGAATTATATATATATATATATATATATATATATATATATATATATATATATATATATATATATATATATATATATATATATATGAATATTATATTTTTTAGGTAAATAATTATTAAAAGTATTGGAGTTAAATAATTATTAATGTTTGTTCTTTTGTGTTTATTTAATGTTCATAAAAATATCAATAATTAAAGTTATTTTTATGATTATAATCATTTGCTTAATTTTTGGTAGATAGTTGAATTATATAAATATTCTTATCTATGTGTTTATATAGTTGATTACGTATGAAGAAATATATATTTAAATTAGAAATATTATTTGGTTAAGTTGCTACAAGTATAGATATCTAGTTACTTATCTAGGGTAAATTTGGTCCAATATCTTTGGGGAGATTTGATTGTTAGGAGAAATACACAATCATCCTCACCAATTGAGCTCAATCAATTAAACAATACAATTTTCAATCTTTCAAACAATAAACTAACTATAACATTTTAAGGCTTTTAAATATTAATCACAAATATATAAATATTTACAAACTATAATTTCATGATAATAAATATTATTGACACAAGAGATGTTTATAGGCCATGATGTCCTAATATGCAATATATTAAAAAAAAAAAGAGTAAAACTTTGAGGTAGGATAACACCATACCATACTACTTATGGAAGAAGATAGTCCACAATATATCTCCAAGGATAGGTTCATATGCATAAATGAGGAAGCAAACTCAAATTGAAAGATAGTAAAGAAGATGGTTAAAACTAAAAATATATTAGCCAAAGAAAATCCAAGTGGCCTACCATGCAATGTGTTTCATATTACATTATCTAGCAGTTATGGTGATGCATGTAGCTAGCTATTCAGTTACATGTATATCAGGTATACCAATTGTTTCTCCTATATAAATATTATCTATGTTCATTAAATAATTATCAGTCAAATATCTATAAGAATTAGGAAAATCTAGGATCTATAAGATAACAAGCACAAATGAACAATGTATAGATTATATTTAGATGACCCAAATGACAATGAGTACAAGGCCTTGCATATATAGGCAAGGATGAAGCAACCCACCTATGAGGTGGATTTACAAGTGCCCCATGAAGTGGCACAAATGATTAGATGAGTGTCCTATAGGTGTCAACCTTAGACCACTTGGAGTGTGCAAACCAAAATCCTCTATGAGCAAATCATCAACCTTGTATGCCAAGTGTTGAGTGACCTTTTAGGTGAGAAGGAAAGTCTTCCAACCTCAAAAGGTATGCACATGAGGTTTACCAAACAACTTGATAACCTCAAGAGGCTTAAAGGTTGCACATTTAGTTAAACAAGATGTTGTCTAGCCTCATCAACCTATGTACATTTAAGTATAGTGAATAGATTAAATATTCACACTAACACCCCCCTTAAGTGATACTTGGGGAGATCATAAAAGTGAAAATAGATAGAAATTTGTCCCAGCTAGAGGCCATGTTAGGTACCCATGTACAATACATTCTCCCACAAATGGAGAAAAAGGAGAAAACCTAGTGGGAACAACAATCTTCTCCAAAAAGAGATTTAGAAGGATTTAAGACCTTCTGAAAATGTGTCCCTTGATGATAGGAACATGATGATGAAGAACTCCTGAAACTTGTAGAAGTTGTAAGCTCAAACAATGATGAACCGTTGTCTGCTAGAATCAATGAATCTACAAGAAATGTGGATCAAGATGAGAGATACAAAACACTGCATGAGTGAACATATGAATACTACTCAACCAATGTACACAAATTCAACCAAACTCTATGAAACTTTGGAAATACAGATAGTACTATGATTATGAGTACTAGAATCTCAAAAAGTGATCCACTGAAATAATCCCCCATACGAGAGATCAAAATAGAAGGTTCATGAGGCCTCCCAAAAAGAAGACTTCCCCACTACTTCATTGAAAGAAGCATTATCATAACACATCATAGTCCCCCTTAGTGCTAAGAGAATAAGCAGACCAACAAAAATCGAGAGTGTGCAAGGAATGTAGAGATGTACAAGAAATTGACAAAGGGTGTGCTCCAAGGAACACTCACATGAGGTGAGAATCACAAGGATCCATGTTGTGATGGCATAACTGCCCATTATACTTTATAATTCAGTGTATGTACAAAATTTCTCAAATTTTCTCCATATGGAACATACATTAAATTTTGTGGCACTTTATATGAGTGCATTTGCAAGCTTATTGCTAATGAATTCTACAAGTTTATTGTCATGAGGTGGATTAAGAAGACATAGATTAAGTTATGTCTTGCAAACCTCTTGATAAAAAATAAAAAACAAAAAATTAAAACCCCCTTTATTAAACCCTTTGTCAAATTCATTGCAAAAGGAAAAATTGACTCCACTTTTACAAATTTTTAACTAGGGGAAAAAATATCAACTTCCCCCTATAAACACTTCCCCTTTGCCAAATTCATTGCAAAAGAAATATTAACTTCTCTTTTACAAATTTTTAACTATGACAAAAAACAAAAAAAAACTCCCCCCTTACAAACATTTAATAAAACTTCAAAATCAACATAAATAGATTTTTATTTTTTTGTTGAATAGGCACTAATGTATATTAATTTAAAGATTAAAATACATATTCACAAAAAAAAGTGGGGGGTTAGAAGGCACACCCCGAGAGTCACATGGGTAAAACCCAGAAAAGCAAAAACAACAAAATTTCTTATTATTGATATTATTAATGTATCCATCTAATTCAAAATCAATATTTTAAAACTTTAAAATCTTAATTAAAATTTTGTAATAATGTTTGTAAGATAGAATTAACATATTATAACTTGATTAGTATATATATAAAAAAAAGTAAAATTAACCCAATAAAAATACATTGTAAGAGCTTAAACCTTTTATAGACTGATAAATCAAAGTTAATGATAGGAAATATGAAATTTATAATAAATTATTCGTGTTTCCTTGACGCAGTAATATGCTTACGTTATAATGGAAAGAAAATTTTCACTTGTTAAAACTGAAACATTATTTTTTTCTCCCAAAAACTACAATAAAGGATTTCATATTATTTGTTTTTAAATATTGGAAAGTAAGATATGCTTAACCATTCGATTCGTTAGATTATTGAAAATATTAGGCAACGGATCAAATAAATAATAGTGCATTAAAATAATAATAATAATGTGAGACAAGATTTATTATTTTATATTATAATTTTCAGTCAAACTCTTTTGAACACGTGAAATTACATGTTTACGTGGTTGCATGGGTATTATAAATTGTCAGCGGAGTGTAGGGCCCACTTATATCAACTTCACCTTCGAAAATGGTCTGCCAGTCAAACACTGCGACTATCAAACAAAGTATGACGAGAGTTTGCATTACTAAATTATTGAGTTAGGTGGCGAGCAAACCGTTTTGTGTCGTTGAATGTAAAGTAAAAGTAGTATATACTAGCAATCGCACCTTTGGGGTGCAATGGGTACGCCAAAGTTGATTTGGAGAATTTTGTGTTAATATTGAGAATTAGAAAGGTAAAATTAATGTACAGCTGTAAAGAAGAAGATCTGTTAGTTGAGAAGAGGAAGTAAAATTTTGTACAAACAACAGTAAAACTAGAATAAATTGAGAATGTATAAAGTTTTGTAAATAAATGAAGTTATGCACTATATATTTTATTGTCACTTCATTTGAATTAACAAAATATGAAGCTGCAAATTCAATGGTAAAAAATGTTGCGAGGAAAACTATCAGCAGAATAGCGTCAAGTAGAAGGAAAATAAATGCAACCATTGCATTTACAGCGGCTGAACATTTAATAGTAAAAGATGTTGGTTTTTTGCTTTAGCTACATATTTTGTGATATATTTGAGCACTGCATCTATTGAGAGCATAGGTTGGAAATCTACATTTGTGCACCAAATAGAGAGGATAGTGGGGTTGTGAAGATTTACTCGGTCATCATTGCGAGCAGGGGTGTGCTTTGGTTGCCCACTATCATTAGAGAGGGTTGAATTGTCTACCATGGTCCAAGGAGCTTTATAGTGGCACTCAAATGTACCACCTTTACTTCACAAGCATGTTTGCAAGGAACAACATGTATGGCGCTGCACACAATTGAGTAGTTCAGTGTAGTCATGTGAAGGGGTGGACAACATAATTAGTCTTGTGTCCATTAGGCAGGGGTTGTTTAAGATAGACCTTGGAATGGATGCAGTTGAGCTTTGGGGGGGACGTGGGTTCCAAGCACAGACATATTGGTCAATGTAGTTGATTGCATTTTGTACTGATGCAAGATTATTCCATTGCAAGTTCGCAATATCGAGCGCGTCTTTCAACCAAAGGAAACCGTGGACATGTGCAGACCCACAGTGTTGCCATTCATACTTGGACACATTAGATGTTATAAAGCAGACGATGTAAGAAAGAAGTAAATATAAATGACGTGGAGGGTAATTACCTGTACCAGTAGTCCTTTGTGCAAAGAATCTTCTCCAAGACCTCCTCACGAAATACAGTAAATCGATGATGCATGTAAAGTGCACTGAGGTGTGGGTTTTGCACTATATTTTGGATTCTCCACCTGCAAGCTGTAGTAGGATTTGTTGGTGTGGTAGATGGCATGACATTGTGTAAGTCTGGCGATTTAGTATCTGCTGCACTAAGGGTGAAGAATAGAGTCGAGCAACCAACTTGAATAACCATGTCAGATAGTTCCCCCCTACGAAGAGTCCAGAATGGGCGAGTGCCACGAATTGTTGACCCAAACCACATAGCTTGGTCTGCAAGATGTTCATCTGGGAGGTCCTTGAGTCTTTGGCATAAGTCACAAATTGTTGTTGGCAGTCTACTTTCAAAGTGTTTTTGAACAAATACAAAAGCTATGGCTTGGCTACGGTGACGCATCAAAATATTAAGAACGAAGTATCTAAACCATGGGTGTTGGCCAAATCTATTATCATGGTATCGAAGAAGATGGAGTGCATATTCGTGTAGCTTGACTTCTTTCATACTTTGTTGATTGAAAGCAGCTCCGCCTTTTGGAAACAATGTCGGGAATGCAATAAAAAATAATCCTTCTGTGGTGTATTCATTGAGGGTCGTAAGAGAAATTGGTGGCCAATCAATAGTAGGAGTTGGGCGTCCTTCCTCTAATTGCAACAAGGCTCGCAATTCTTGCACTTCTGTACATGCAAGGGGCAGGTTTGCCACAAATGATGTTGTTGCTTACACATTCTCTGCTAATTGTTCTTCGGCTGTATTATCTGTCTCCATGAAGGTAACATCAGTGGGGTTTGAAGTTGAGGTTGTTGCATTAAGCAAGTCAGAGATGTCAATGGAGGCAATAGGCAAGCATAAGAGAGAGGTCTCATCTAATTGGACATCTTTTTAGTAGGGGTCATTACAGATCTTATATTGCAAAGCCTCATGAACATGTGCTCTACAAACATAGAAGTTGTACTGTTGGGAATCAACATTTCTTTTATTAATAATGAGTATATCCAAGTCATGAATGTGGCGTGGCAAGTAATTTGCAATTGTTGTAATATCCTGAGGAAAACAAATAGTGTGGCCACTATATTTGAGTTGTCCTCCTTTTGCATAAGTAACTTGGAGGACAGGGCTAACTCTTGATATAAGCATCTCCTCAATCTGAGATAGGTGTTGTAGACAAGAAGGCTGCTCTCCAGGGTCCATGTTGTTCCACTATGAGAAGCGGTTGCCATTTTTTTTAGAAATGCATCTTGTACAAGCTCTAGTACCATTGAACAGGCTAGTTTTTATTCCTGGATATCGTTCCATGCATATCTAGCATGTTAATTTGTTTGATAGGTTGTCCAACTTTGAACGGAATGAATTTCTAGCGATGTAATAGTTTGCAGGAAATAGTGGAGGATGGAGGTTTTGGGAGGTAGAAGTGGGGTTAAATGTAGATTGTAAGTGAGGTGTTTGTGGTTGCAAGGAGCTAGGGTTATTGGAAAGACAGGGTGGGGTAGTGGAGGAGCTAGCAAGGTTACTATGAAGGTTTTCTCTTCTTCGTTTATTAATAGAATCCTTATTTTCATGGTACCACAATCGTTTTAGATGATTACAATGAGACCGTTGTGCTTCCATACTTTCAACTTGGTTTTCCATGGTAGAGGGTGTTGAGGAACATACCAATGCAATATTATTGTGCAGTAGTTAACAATAAAGTTGAAATAACCCATGTAAGGTAGGTGTGCAAAATAAGCTAGATGAAAGCTTGAAGTAATAATCCATTGTATTGACTAATATGTGCGCAAGATAATATTTTCGAATCAATAAGTCTTTCTATTCATTTCATTAGTAATTGTACGCACACAAGATTACATATAAAATTGAATTGCAAAACATGTGGAGAAGATAACATTGTCAAATAAAAAGAGTATTTCTATTCATCTTAGTTCTAATTGTAGGCACACTTGGTTCCATATGGTTGTATTTACAATAGCAAAAGCTGTAAAACATAAATAAAGAGTATACAATATTGTGGAATGTAAGAGGTACATGCAAATTTTAAATAGGTTTTAATGTTGTAATGACAAAGGTTTGTATTTCTTTCCCATCAAATGAATTCAGAGTGATGGCCACTTCAAAGAAAAACTTGTGCCCAAGAACTTGATCCAACACCTCTTTAGCAGCATCAGGTTCAGCTAGAAGTAGTTGAAAATCTTCAGCAGACACTCCAAACAAGTTGTTCGTAGGACCTTCAAATGCAGTGACTTTAACAAGATTACCTATTCCATCGTCCAAATCCACTTTGATCATGTAGCTAAAATCACATCCAGGGAGATCAATAGAACACTTTGGGCAATGAAAGCTATTAGGGTTTTTTTCTACAACCTTTTTCTTACACTTCTTATTGCCCACCCTAAGAGGAGAAGAGAGATAATAAAATTTTTCCAAGTGAACTTTTGAAATGCTTGCTTTTATGCAAACATTGGGTTTTACAAGATAGTTTGTAATGTTGATCAATGTGATGTCAATTGGATTCGCAAACTTCTCAGAAGAAAGATGATCTATTGAGAGTGAAAGGAGGGGTGTTTCATTGCCTACAGTCGCATACCATTCAAGCAACATTGTTGCTTCTAAAAGTTTTGGATTTATGATAATTGTAGTTGCAAATATAGTATCAAGAGCCTTTCCACACCAGGAGGTTACACGTCTAGATTTGATTAAGATAGTTGGAGGGGTTGGTAGAAGAAGCAAAGTAGATAATTATTTTCCTTCAAATTCACAGTGACGACCCCAAAGTGTAACATCAATGGACAAGCATGACATGTCTATGATTGTTGCAGTACACTTAATTGTTTCGGTTCCATCTCTCTTACGGATAGTTGATTCAGGGGAGATAGATAAAAGTATGCCAAGAACATCAACAACGGAATGAGTAGGTAGTGATAGTAGGGAATCTATGCTCTTGATATGCAAGCTATGCATGGGGATTGTAGACTCGACACATGGTGAAAGTGTAATTGTTGATGATTTGTGTAGAAAAATTTCAAATGGGTTCATCGAGCTACTATATTTTTTATTAGCAACTTGTATGCTACCATTAGAAATGATGTATACACTATTAGAGTGCACAACATTATAGAACTCATCAACAAGTTCATTGAAGCACGTGACATGTATTTCGATGCCTTCTTTGTCAATGAGGTCAAAACCAAAAAAATTTCCTTCTCGGTTAGCATTGTGAAACTCATGGATTGGACTCTTTGTTAATGCTCTTCCTTCAATGGACCAATGCTTATAGTATGGGGTCAAAGATTTGATGGGAAGTATTTCAGAAGTGGGTATGGTTGATCCTTGGGTAGATGTTGCAGCTTGCTGTAAACCAGATGGGCCTTGGGAGCTAGTGGATGGAAAATGAATTGTTGCTTACAAAAAGAGGAGTTGGCGTGCCAATGAGTGGTCTTTTATTAGAGACCATTTCAAGATTGTTGATAATTATAGCCTTGCAAGTGAACAATGCAAATGTTTTAGGAAAATCACAGCAACAAATGAGAAAAGGATTGAAAAATAGAATAAGGTTGGACGTATGTGTATTTGTCAAACACCTTTGATGTATATTCTGTAAGGCGGACAATAGACCCATTGACCATTGCTTCTTCGACAACAAGATTGTTGAACTGGCTAGGAAGCAAAGTTGGATGGGTATGGACACCATCAGAGAGTTCAATACGATATTTAGCATCTCTTGAATGAGCTTGTTGTATAGCATTTATGGATGTGACCTGTAATGAAGGGTCAAGATCGAACATGCCTACAAGAATTTCTTCAATAGCATTTGGAGTTAGAGTTGCCATTGAGAAGGTGAAAGCTAGTTGAAGTTTTGTGCCTATGGGGAACTTGTGAGTGTTATAATTGGCATTAAGGGCACGTCAAATAAAGGTCAATTTTATATTTCTTTGTTTTATTTTTAGAAATCGTTTAGTTTTCCTCTAAGATTGTTGTGTTCTAAAATTGTGACGATTCATAAACCATAGGTTATGAACCATACATAACAAGAAGTTTAAAAGTACCAAATAAACATAAAATTCATATCATAAGTTTTGGAAATTTGTACATGAATAAGCAAATAGGGAGCACAAGATAGTATATTTGAATTTTTTTTATCCTTGTTCCACAATAAAAGAAAATCCTTTTTTTTTACACTACCCAGCTGCAATCAAGAAAAGCATATACATGTTCTCCCTTCATATGTTAACATCTTTTGATAAAGAAACGGTAGATTTATATTATGTGTCTCCTGGCCAATCATTTATATTTGGTAAGAAAGTACAATAAATTGTAAATTTGATTTTAAAAAATGTTTCAATCAAGAGCATGGTTATCTGTTAAAAAATGTTCTATCCTTGATATAATTTTGTTTATTGCATCCTAACTTCGCACTTCTAATTATCCTATGATTGGTTGCTTTGTAGATCAAAGGATACATTTTGTTTAACTAATAACTTTAAAGTCACAACTATTGGTCCAATATTGATAAAAATATTGGGCATTATATAAACAAATAACAACTACTATCACAACTATTGAAACATGCTTAGGTATTGGGTTCTCTTCTCTATGTTCTAATACTTGTCTAATACCTCTCTCTTAACCTTGTGAGTAGTTCATCATCCATACCTAGTTGACTTTTTGTGAATGCTGCAAATAGATTTGGTAATAGATGGTTCACCATACCCAGTAGATTTGGTAATGCATGCCCACCATAGAATTGGTAATAGATGGTTCACCATACCTAGTTGATTTTTTGCGAATGTTACAAATAGATTTGAGGGTGGGTTGTCAAAGGTCCATTGCATGGATTGATAAGAATGGTTCATGCTTTTTCACCAAATTTGTCATTGAGGGTAACGTTGATGAAGAAGTCGCACCTAAAGTTGAGGTTGAGGTTGAAATTTGCATAAGCCCAATTGAGGCCTCAAATGCTGAGAATTGTGACAGAGTTGCTGCTAATATGGAGGTTTCAAAAATTGAGCAAGCTTGTTTTCCTGGTAATTTTGGAGTTTCAAAAACTCAGAAAAATAGTTTTCCCAATCACTTAAAGCTCTTCATCCAAGGTTTGAAATTTGAAGCCTGTGGATGATGTGGTATCAATGAATGGCCCTAAATTAGATGAATTGATCAAGAAATTTGAATGTGTGGAAGGTCAATTAGTGATAGGTTCTGGTTTATAACTAATGAAAAGCCAATACTTAGACATTAAGTAGCAATTGAAATAGCAACCAAAGTTTGTATTTATGATTATCGTGGTTTAAAATGTGAAAGCCCTGCAACATGATCTTAATTTCATATTCTATCCTTACTGCTATCTTCTTATGCTTGATTTTGTCTTCCAATCTGGAGATTATAGGCAGAAATTACCTGAAACATATTTCGAGGATCCTACCCTTGTTTAGGAGTTTCGAACACCATTGCAAGGAGTGTGTAGGAGATTATAAAGTGTGATGAATGCATAGCACATTTATTAAGAAACAAAAAATGCATAAATGGAAATGGAACCTACAAGTTTTTCTGACTAGAAGAAGAAAAAGCATGGTGTAGACAGGGAATTTAAGCAGCTTTTTCAAATTTGATACCCAATTAACCTCCATAATTGGAGGTATGTGAATTGCATAATTTTTCCTTTTAGATAAAGCCCACATCTATTGCTTTTGAGAAATTTGAAAGCATTGGTTTCCCCACAAAATCAGTGATAGTACCAAAAAACTGTCAGATTAAAGACATGAAATTTCCATAGTCCAAGGGAATGAGTTGGAATGTTTTTGGTAAAAACTTGTGTAGAGTATTTTGTATCATGCTACAACGAATCATGCTTCTATCCAAACTACAATGACTCTACTAAACTACAGCAACTCTACCTAAGAAATCATGCTTGTATCCAAAATAATCCTCCACAAACTAATTTACTGGTTTGGAACCTTCACCAGTCACTTGTAATTGGTCTGTGACATCTCCATACTGTGAGGCAATTAGACCATACACAGTCCATGAAACATGGCATATTCAGTAGTACCAAAACCACCATTTTGGAATTTCCTGCATCAAATATAAAAAATGAAAAAAACACAGTGCCATTCTGCATACTATTCTTCTCTATCAGCTTCTATTGTTTGTCAATGTTGATAATAAATTCTTCAATGACATGAAAGCTCAATTACAATCTATCAATTACAATGGTGTTGGTGCTTATCTTGCTCTAGAAGATTGCTCCTACCCGAGGTATGAAAGATTATGTTCAAAGATAATCTCTTTTGGTGTTGCTTTCTTTCAAATGTTTGCATTCTAGAAAGTTCTTTTCTCCAATATTTATCCTTTTTTCTAAGAAGAGATGTTTGACTGACTATAATTGATTATTCTCTACAGTGTTCTTTTTTCAGATTTAGACATTAATGGTGAACAGTATGTCGTGTTGTGCCGAGTTATTTTGGGGAATGTTGACGTTCCCCTTGGCTCTCATCAGTTTCATCCCAGTTATGAGAAGTTTGATTCTGGCATAAATGATATCACCAATCCAAAGCATTACATTATTTGGAGTACTCACATGAATACACACATTTTACCAGAATATGTTGTCAGTTTTAAGGCTCCTCACCAGTCGCCTGGTATTGTTGAATTTTTTTTTTATATGCAAAAATACGAGTAATTTGCAATATGCTCAAGTAGCTAATAAATTTTCTACTTATGAGATGGTAATCTTAAATGGTCTTTACGGGGCATAGTTGATTTTCTATTAGCAATAGGATTTGTTTGGTTTGTACACTTCATGTATTTGGAATATAGGAGTCGAAATACCTTGCTGATCCTCATGGTAAGGCAAGTCCAATGTCATTTTGTGCTTAATTTTGGTCAAGCAATCTTCCTAAAATAACGATTATTTTCTCTGATAAGTAATTGTGAAATTGGAAATGTTGGTTATTCTTAAATCTCTTTGTTTTCAGAGCCACTTGTTAACACTCATACTCATGCTGACTTTAATTGCTATCATCTAATGAAACAACTAAAACCCATCCATCCTAACTGGAGTTTAGACCTGTGCAATTGTTGAATCTTAATTTATATACATGATTAAAATAGACAACAATGTGCTTATTTTATCCTAAGACAATGGCATGCATTATGTAGTTTTTTTTCAATATACCTGGAAAAAAATCTTAAAAAATTTACAGATTACTATTACAAACAATTTAGTGAAAAATGACTGCTCTAATTCAATCTTATCTAGAATTAATTGAAGCTAATCACTTGAAGATATGGGTCTGCGTGAAGTGATATTTACTAGGTATAAATTATGTATAGGATGTCTGGTAAATTCTAAAACACTATTATTATGATTACACAGTAAATGGAAATGGGTAGGTAATTTTCTTAGCATGCTATACCTATGAGAACAATAGAGATTCAGATTTGTTATAAATTAACAATAACCATATATTTGCCTTGTTTTAATATTAACAATAACCATATATTGCAACTATAGGCTGCATAGTTGAACAACTATTGACTCCTAAGAAGATTACAAATCCATATAAATAAATAAAAAAGTAGGGGTAGAAACAGGGCATTTGATATTTTGCTAGTCTGTGTAGCTAAAATGTTTGGAAAGTAGGATTTTCATATTCACAAGTTCTAATTTTTAATATGCCCCTGTTGCTACTACTTATGCCTTAGCCAATGCTATAAGGGTCGACTTTCTCATCCAGGAGGACATGACTCCCACCAATTTATGTCATGTGATTTAAGAAAGGCCATGGAAAAAATCAAAAGGATAGCCAAAATTTTTAAAACTTTAAAGCAAATGCAATTGGCAGGCGTAAATCTAGACTCCGCAACCTTCGTTACCATTCTCCCAACCTGTGCAAAAATGGGGGCACAGAAGAATATATAAGAAGTAAATGCGTACATCTAAGACGCCCTACACTTAGAAATTTATCCGTAAACTTCCATTATCCTAAAAGATACAAATTAAAATGCCACAGAGAATGGATTTTGAAGACTCGTCTTGTTGTTCAATTTCAATGCTAGCGAACATTATGAACAACTTGATCTGTATTAAAGGGCAGAACTCGGTACCTGAATTTTCTACATAGATGGTGTTGAGCTGTGAACGATTTCGATGTGAAAACCCTAATATTAGAGACCCACCTCAAACAAAAATTTTTCTTCAAACCGGAGCAAATATAATGATGTCATGTTCTCAAAGAAACCAATATCTATCTTCAAATAGCAATTGAGATCTAAATCTATCGTGTTGTCAACAATGTCGATATTTTCTGCAATATGTGCTCCTTAGATATTTTTCCTACCTTCGTGCAATAACTGCTATGTTCCCAGTAGACCTACTCCTCAGATATTTTTCCCAGCTACAATAACTGCTCTGCTTTGTTTTATCCACAAAAAATGGCTAACGCCTGGGATGGATTTCATAGCAGGCGATTTCTTGTCGAGCAATCTACACCATCGAAGGTAAAAATACCTTAAAAATACTAAGCGTAGGACACCTTCGGCGTAATTAAAATTCTATGTTCAATAAGAACGTGTTCTTTTAAGCTAGAAATTAATTATTTAAAATTAGGATTTAGATTTTAAATTAATGAAATTAGATGAGATTGTGTGTAGAAAATAAATAAACGAGAGGATAGATTGGTCTAGTTTACTTATTATTTGATATAGTTTTATTTTAATTATCATGTGTTGGCTGGTGCACAAAATTGGAACTTTGCTTTTTTTTGTCATGGTCTTCTTTGCTATCTATTCTTTGATGAGGAGGATAAATCTGTCCAAAGAGTCCTATGCCATTTGGAGTAGTAGCATTTGTATGATTATGGTCTTATGCTTTTACTATGTTGGCATCTTATATGGATTCAATGATGTTCTTGGTGAAACTATAATTTTTAAATAGAATAAAAATTGGAATTCATTATAGAGGTATTGGAGGTACCTTTAAGGAGGTGTCTTTTAAGGGTTTGTTTTGAGGAGGCCTGCATAATAATTTTTTTGTGATTATATGATTAAATCATATAATGGTTTGATGTTATTAGATCATGAATGATTTAGAAAATGTGTAAATGTGTAAATCTTATTTACAAAGTGAGTGCAACCATAAATTTATAGTAATAATTTATATTGTGCTTCATAATTCTAAGTACTCTTTATCTTTTCTAAATATTGATATTTATTATTGAAATTTTTTTTTGTGATTGTATTGATTACTAATCTTGTATTCATTTAAATAACTCTCTATCTAATAACATATGATCATTTGGATATGGGAGCAAATATGCATGTAATGCTCAAAATCTAATATTGAGAAAACACATAAAAACCAACCAATATTTTTTTTAGAAACACAAAACATACTACACAAAGTTTAACTAATCATACACACATGCATTGTTATCACATGCAATATTACATGATACCATACACACATGGAAGAAACATGTTTCAATTAGATTAAAATGGGAAGGGCCCGTACACATTACAAAATAGTCATCAAGGCCAAACAAGGGGCTCACAAGAAGTGAAACACCCAGAAAGTAAAAACAAAAGAAACAACAACTAACTGACCAGCGAGAAAAATAAAAAGCAACACATAGAGCAAAACTAGTAGGGGACCGAAACAGTTACTGGTCTCTCAAAAGCCTAAGACCACTAATTTCCTATCACTCCTTAGCTAGGTAGTGGGGCTTCTCTTCAAAAGACAGGGGTCCCTTCTGAATAGACTGGGTCTCCATCGTAGTATCTTCAACCGAATTGCCCACCACCTTACCTTTTTTTTTGTGTGTGACTATCATTTAGACCACCCTCAGCCACCCTTTTTCCATGAATATTCCTTATTTCTTGTGGAAAAATCTAGATGGGAAGAGCGATATTCTTCACACTCTCCTTGCTATAATCAATAATCTCTTGGAGACATTGCATAGTTTTGTCTTGGTTGCTCTGAATAGTAGCAATCTCCTTCTTCAATTTCATTTTATCCTCCTTCGTACCCTCAAGGGCTCTGACTTTGTTCACCTCCTTGTCCTAATTGGCCCATCGGTTAAACGAATTAGCAAGGGAGGAAAGTATATCCCAATGCCCATTGTCCTCAACCTCACCCAGCCATAAAGCATGTTGGTAAAGCACCTTCTTTCACAGCACTTGGATTTTTTCCTTAGTAGTGTAAGAGAAGGGGACCAACCATGTCAAGGCCCCAAATCACGGAGAATCGAGAGCGGAAGGCTTCCCTAACTTACCTCACTCTAAAGGGATGTTTTGAAATGAGGGACAAGAATGATGAGGACTATAATGACCTTTGATCACTCTGAAGACCTGAAACTCAAATTTAGACTAGGTGAACCAATTTTCGGGTTCAATACTGTACCTCAGGTAGCTCTCTGCCCGAGGAAGAAAGTGTGGTTCTGGGACAATAGAGTGGTGTGTTGGCATCTTTAAGGTGTGCTGGAATTTGTACGACTAGAGGACAAACAATACAATATGAACCGCCAGAAAACAAGTTGACGACCTAGCTAGTGACTCCTAAATGAGCAAAATAAAATTATAAAGTACGAGAAATACAAACGGATATGATAAAGCAAATAGATGAGAGCTAGAGTGATGAAGATAATCTCACCAAGGCGTTAATTCGCTAGCTAGCTCCAAAATCACATCCACCTACACACAAGAAAGAGGGGAAATTTGTTGGGGCTATATAGGGGCCTACCTCAGTCAGACCCATATTTTGGTGTTTCCACCTCCACAGATAGCTAGATAGCAATGATCGAGAAATATATGATAAAGAAGTAAAGAAGGAAGGAATGCAAATAACACTATAAAAATATAATGAGCTAATCAACCAAATCATAAAGGAGAGGAATGAAACATTACCACCTCCACCAAGAGCTCACTAGCCAATGGAGGAGAAAGAAGGCTTGAACAATCCCCACAGCCTCAACTGTAATGAAGGGAGGTCTCGCAAAACATCAAGCCCATGCTGAAATGGCTTGCTTCACACTTGCTTTGTGGAGCTGATGGAGTGTTATTGTTGTTGTAATGGAGTACTGAAGTGCTATTGAGAGTGAAGAATGAAGTCTGAGAATGCTAAAGAGATCAAGAAAATTGCTAGAGCTTGTGAAGAGATTTCCAGAGATGATGCTAGAAGATGAAATGAAGTGAGAATGAATGGATTTGAAGAAGAGAAGTAAACCCACAAAAGTGGTTTACAATTTGAATGATGAAGGAAAACTTGCAAAAAATGATCCCATGCCAAAAAATTTCAATCTTGGGGGTTCGAATGAACTCATTGGTTTGAATGAACCAAAAGAGGGTTCACTCGAACCTAGGTTCGAGCGAACCCATTTAATGCATCCCGCCAAAAAAACAAATGTAAACCCCTTTTTCAAAGGGGGTTCACTTGAACCAAGGTTCACTCGAACCAAGGTTTGAGTGAACCCTGGTTTGATCGAACCCATGGATGGGGGTTCGAGTGAACCCCCCTTTTCCCTGATTCCTGCTCTCAGTCACAAAAAAATCAAAATTTTTGCACTTCAGAGCTCAAGTTGAAGATCAAAATGGCAGAGACTTCACAGATCCAACTGGAATTAGGTAGTCCTCAAAACGAGCTATCCAACAAATATAATTTTAATATTTTTTGGTTTTATTATGTATATTTTTTTTAGTTTTATTAAACATAAGTTTTTCACCAAAAATCAAGCTCTCTGTTTTGCACATGTAGAAAATAGTAGATTATCAAAAAAAACATTCAAAAATATGAGTGCACCAGATATTGAAGTCCTTGATCCAACAAAAAAAAATTGAATTTTGATAAATATAAAAAAAGTTACGCATTATACAGTTCGCCTATGTCTAAATTGTAATTGGTTTGACTTCGAGACTTAATTAAGGAAAAATATTCAATAAAACACTACCTAACCAAGTGGGAGCACTAGATATCAGAGTTACAAATCTAAATTTGAAAGAATTAGAATTTTATCCTTCATAGAAAAAAAGTTATGCGTTATACGGTGAGCGTCAACTCCTTAAAAATGTTGTTTTCTGAAAAAAAACTAGTTTTCGAAGGAGATGGAAAAAGAAGTGCAATCTGATTCAAAAAAATTTGAAAAATATATATTTAGAATCTATAGACAAAATGTCACGAAACTCTAGTTTGCATCATCTTCAAATTCCTCACGGTTTAGCTGCTATAGGTGCCCAAAAGTGAAGATTTAGTAAGAAAAAAATATTTCAGTGTCCAGTTTGGCCAAAAATTGTAAACCACTATTGTGGGATCACCCAGTCTAGGGAAGAATCTACCATTTTCAAGGTTATTTGGTTGAAGAGGGATGTTACAAATCATTCCCAATAGGAAGTGTAACACCTCTACCAGCTTCAGACGTAGGAATTCGTCAAGGATGTAAGCACGCAACACGAACGTCTATGTGCCACGCACGTGTCCCCGACAAATATTCTTATACCGACACAACAGACAGATGCCAAGTGAAAGGAAGTCAGCCAACTGATGTGGAATTTTGACTTTGGATTTAGTTTTCTAAGGTGAGGATGTGTAAAAGGGGAATTTGCGTAAGGGGTGCAAATTCACTCCTATACATTTTGCCCCCGCTTTAGCGAACATGAATACTAATGAGTGGGTATGTACAGGATCATCATGGAAAAAATGGGCCCTTAAGTGGCGATGAAAATTTAGAAAAATTAGAGTTAGGCAACTTGACGTAAAAATTTGAATAAATTATCTATATTATTTCAAAAATATGTAAGAATAGAATTTGTAGCAAATTGAATTTAGTTTCTAAACTACTAGGTTTATTTTTTTTTAAATCTATTTGGTGAAAATTTGAAATTTCAATGCAGTAGCACTTAAATTTTAGGGAAAAAATAAGAAGTAGGTGTCTGTCTAACCACCCTAACCACAATAAAATGATAATATTTTTTTATAAGATTTTAGATATAAGTAGAGGACTCATGTCCCAATGTGATGCATATTTTTTTGTAATTTTTTTCCAAGTAAATAATTAATTATGATTTTTTTATTACAAATTTTTAAAAATATAAAAACTCATATGTCTAACCACCTTAAGTTGGTCAAAACTTCATGAAATTCATTTTTTTTTAATCCTATAGTATGTGAAGCATAGAATGTGACACATGTTTTAGATTTAGAAAATGTGATACTATTTGAAAGCAATAGATATTTTTTAATTAGCCTATCAATTAGGACTTTAGTCGTAATTCAAATAGGAAATGAATAATAATTATTTATTAAATTCAAAGTATTTAAGCATAGTTTATATTGGTGGAAATTTGAGAATCTCCTTTAAAAACCCTTTTTGTTTCATCAATTTTGGGTAAAAAAAAAGTCATCAGCCACATACTCTACACATACCCATCATATCACCACTTTTTGGCCCATCATGATCCTGTACATACCTAAGTGCTTCGGTAAAGTAGATCGAAGAGTGAAAAAGGTTAGAAAAATATGCATGAACTGTCGAGGAAGCAAAGTGCAATCTAGTGAGCTTGAAAGCATAGGGTAGGCAAAGGACTCCACAGTCCCACAAAACTATGAAGCTATAGAAAGAAAGTGTCTTATAGGCCCACAGACATGTAAGGAGGTGACCCCCAATATCTCTCACATGAAGGAAGCCCTAGAAAGGAAGCGCCTCGCAGGCTCATAGACCTGCAAGGAAGGTGTCCTCCAAGATCTCTCACATCAAGGAAACTCCAAAAGAAAGTGCCTTACAGACCCACAGACCTGCAAGGAGGAGTCCCCCAAGATCTCTCACATGAAGAAATCCTGGAAAAAGCACCCTACAGGCCTAAAGACCTGCAAGGAAGGCATCCTCCAAGATCTCTCACATGGAGGAAACCCAAAAAAAGTGCCCTACAGGCCCACAGACCTGCAAGGGAGCGACCCCCAAGATCTCTCACATGGAGGAAGCTCAAAAAAAGTGCCTCACAAGCTCACAGACCTACAAGGAGGCATCCCCCAATATCTATCACATGGAGGAAACTCAAAGAAGGAGACTCTATAGAGTCGGGGAGCAGATTTGCAAGTGCACCTGCAAAGCAACATGTTTACCTACAAATAGAACATGTCTGAAATTGGCCACACAGGAAAGAATAAGAATAGTCACAAGCTGTCAACAAGTTGGAAAACTTTCAAAGGGGTCCCTCGGGAACCCAGCACGAAGAAAGGGGTCCACTCAAGCGACACTCTATTTGAGAGTGTGGAAGAGAAATCGATTCATCAACAAGGAATCCTTTCAAAAGATGTTCACTTCATTAAGGAATTCAAAAGGAAGAAGATGTCCCCTTACAAGGGGAAGGTAAAGGTTGTTCCCACCTCGAAGAAAAGTTCTTAAGTTCTTTCTATGCAAACCCATGATGAAGGAAATACATTTTGTTAGGGGTCCAAGTCGAGAATGTGATTCTTTGAAAAAGGTTTGCAAAGATTTTCAAGAAAAGATTTATTCGCAACAAATACATTTTCTTAAAATCAGAGTAATGGAATTCTCACACATGAAAGGCACAACTCAAGTGAAGAAGAGAGAAGAAGAAAAGCTAAAGGACACAAAGACATCACAAACAAAGGGCACAGGGGTGATCTGATATTTCAAGGTCAGAGCTACTCATAAATATATATATAAGTATAATAATAGTATATAAAATGAATTGTCATCAACCCCCTACTATATCAGACCATGTGAGGAATATACGAGAAGAAAAAGTAAAACTAAAAAATTGGGTCAACATGGAAGGGAAGTCTAAATGCCCCCAATGCTTTGCATCATCCCTAATTTACTGAGAATCAATCACAAACATGGAAAAATGATGATACAAATAGAAGAAGGTTTATGACATAAAAACCATGCTTGTATCCAAGCACCAACAAGGGTGACAATGGTCATCCAGGAACACATAGCATGAGTATGGGGGAGTTACACATCACAACACACACACACCTAATCCAAAGATAAAGAAGAGGCCTCCCCCTAACGTTGATCGACCAAGAGGTCATTTTCTTCTCAATCTAGATCATTATAAGGGGAAGGCAGACGAGCCTGCAGTGGTGGGATTTTAAGAGGAGGAGCTTTCGACCCTCTCGCAACAAGGGCTAAGGAAGAAGGCCCTGCAAAGGTCTCCTCCACTGGGCTCTTGTGGAGCTATGGTCAGCAATTTCATGAAGATCGCTGACAAGGCTAGAACTTCATCCAAAAATTTAAACATGCACTTTATTGGAGTGTCATGTTGTACCTCAATGAACAGAGAAGGTTGTGCTCAAGATTCACTGCTAGGCTCACTGAGCGACTCAGGAGTGGTGATGAACTCAGGGGAAGTCGGGGTTAGTTTCGTCACTACGATGAAACAAGACAACATGGGACCACCTTTCAGAGAAGGTGGGATTCTCTTACATCCTACATTCCTAGAAGGACCACCCTCCACCTTCCGCTTCGTCAAGGGATTTGAACTCCCCACAAATGATGCCAGAGGTGCAAAGGAAGAGGAGGAAGAGAAAATCGCGTCAGATACTATCGAATTGTTTGGAATATCCATGGGCTTTGGGAAATGAGGGACATCCGGAAGGGACATCAACAAGGGTGGCTCTACCAAAGGAGCGATGAACACCTGTGCCTTTTTTGGGTTAGGTGCATTCGTACTCACAATAGAAGCCGAAAGTGAGACTGAACTAGATTGAACCGAAGCAGAGGGGAGGAGAGGAGGATACATTAGGAGGCCCTGAAGCAAGGGTGGTCATCTCCTCTTTGTTCCTCTACAAGGTGGCTTCCTCAGCCACGAGAGCATTTCACCGGCACTTGTGCTCATGGGCAAGGCAGTTTCTATGACTCTTCGAACTAAAGACCAAAGGCTGCGAGGGAACAAAAGGCTCCTGCTCAGCCATGGGAGTGTCCACTACAGCTATTCCTAGTGGAGGGATAGGCTCCTGAATGGGATCAAGAGGAGCAAGTTAAGAACAGTGGGGGGAGTCGGCTCTAATGCTTTGGCAATAGGCCTCTTCCCGTTTACTACTCTAGGAGTAGAAGTGGTAGGAGATCGCAGAGGTTGGGACATAGAAGATTCCCCATAGGGACCTTTCATCCTACCATACCGAACGATCCTAGGCTTCGTGGGCAGGACAAGAAGCTTTAATGTAGGATGCTTGGGCTTTCGCTAGGGGGAACCATAGGATTCTCTTGCAAACATGAAACAAGATCGGATGCTGCCACAGTAGGGTGAGAAGCATCAGACTGAGCAATGGAGGAGGCAGAAGGAAGGTCTTTCCCGACTGCTTCTCTTCTCCCCTTCTATGTGTCTTGGCAGAATCACTGTCAACTTTTAAGCAAGCCCTATGTGAAACAACATAAGGTGATGGAGGGTATCTCACTCTTGGCATTAAGTGCCCTCTCTTCTAATTTTGATAGGTTTGGTACAAGAGGTCCTTCCTAGGAAGAAAAGGACCAATGGGTGCAGACCAAGAGTAATCCAATGAGTAACTACAACGGGAAACTGGCAGTTTATAAATTTTAAACATTTATGTACAACCAAGGGTATTACATTCATAGCTACTAACCAGGGGATACCCAACTTCACTCTGAAGAGTTTAGATCTAGGGATTATGTCAAATAAAAGATTCACAGATTTAAGTCCAACCAAAATCGATAAGAAAATACTAACCAGAGGAGGTATAGAAAGTCCTTCGTGTGTGTGGATGGTGCTCATGGGTGCATCATACCCATTTTTATGCAAGAAGTTTATTAGAATGATCTCCTCAGTTATGATATTTACTTGAGATGTCAGATCAACGATAACACTAGCTACAATGTTTCCATTGATTCATGTAGGGATGTAGAGAGGATATGGTTCTCTATTAATGGCCATCGGTAGATCTTGTGAGGTGAAGGTTATACCAATACCACTACTCACAGGCTATGCAGAGGGGATAGGTTGATGCAAGAAAGCGGCCATCACATGCACTAAATGACACTCTCACAAAGCCCTCCAAAGTTTTCAAGATAGGACAGTGACCTGAAATTAAGGTTTCATTGTGCAATACTTTCAGAACCTTCCAACTATGCCTACTAGGGGTCACAAGCTGTGTTGTGAGGTGAAAATCCCCACAATGCTTACACTTACAATGCTCCTAGAACACAAGGAAAGGAGCTTTTAGTAGACACAAGACGAAAAAAAATGGTTCATGTTGAGTTCACCAAAAATGTAAGAGAGGGGAACCAACCACGTCAAGGCCCTAGGTCACGGAGAACTAAGAGCGGAAGGTTGCCCTAACTTACCTCACTCTAAAGGTATGTTTTGAAATGAGGGATGAGAATGATGAGGACTATAATTCCCTCTGATCACTCTGTAGACCCAAAACTCAAATTTAGGCTAGGTGAGCCAGTTTTTGGGTTCAATAAGTTGTACCTCAGGTAGCTTTCTGCCTGAGGACAAAATCATGGTTCTAGGATGACAATGTGGTGCACTGGCATCTGTATGACCAAAGGAAAAATAATACAATATGAACCACTAGAAAACAAGCTCACAACCTAGCAAATGGCTCCTAAGTGAGATAAACAAAATTATAAAGAATGAGAAATACAAATGGATATGATAAAGCAGATAGATGAGAACTAGAGTGATGAAGATAATCTCACCAAGGCGCCAATTCGCTAGCTAGCTCCAAAAGCACGTCCACCTACACACAAGAAAGAGGGGAAATTTGTTGGGGCTGTATAGGGGCCTACCTCAGTCAAACCTCCATTTTGGTTTTTCCACCTCCACGGATAGCCAGATAGCAACGTTGGAGAAATATACGATAAAGAAGTAAAGAAGGAAGGAATGCAAATAACACTACAAAATAGTAAAGAGCTACTCAACCAAATCATAATGGAGAGGAGCGAAATGTTACCACCTCCGCCAAGAGCTCACTAGCCAATGGAGGAGAAAGAAGGCTTGAACAATCACCATAGCCTCATCTGCAATGAAGGGAGGTCTCACAAAACCTCAATCCCAGGCTGAAATGGCTTGCTTCACACTTGCTTTGCAGAGTTGATGGAGTGTTGTTGTTGCTGTAATGGAGTGTTGAAGTGTTGTTGAGAGTGAAGAATGAAGTCTGAGAATGCTATTTAGAGATCAAAAAAAATTCTAGAGCTTGTGAAGAGATTGCCAGAGATGATGCTAAAAGATGAAATGAAGTGAGAATGAATGGATTTGAAGAAGAAGAGTGAACAATCTACCATTTTCAGGGTCAGTTGGTTGAAGAGGGATGTTACAAATCATTCCCAATAGGAAGTGTAACACCTCTACCAGCTTCAAATGTAGGAATCTATAAGGGACGTAAGAGCTCTGCACGAACGTTTGCACGTCGTGCGAGCATCCCCGATTAATATTCTTCTACTGACACAATAGACAGATGCTAAGTGGAAGGAATTCAGCCAACTGATGTGGAATTTTGACTTTGGATTTGGTTTTCTAAGGTGAGGATACATAAAAGTGGAATTTGTGTAAGGGCTTGCAAATTCACTCCTATATAGGTAGTAATAAGCTAACCCATAAGCCACTTGAGGATGTCATTCTAGATTTTGACGATTGTTGAAATTTAATTTATTTTATGCCAAAGGGGATCACATGAGGCATAATTATCATTACCCACATTAGGTTCAGCAGAGGTCCCAGCCAAAGTAATGCAAAGTTTAGGGGTATCATGGGGGCTAGAAGGGTTAATGACAAGCAGGGGTATTTAGGACATTAGACACCTCTAAACGAACAGAGGATTATGTGGGAGAATTGCTAGGGATAGGATTCCAAGATTCATCATTTTATTTATCCAAATTATCAAAGCTAGAAGTGGGAATAGGAGTAGTCTCGAGGAAGGACACACTTTTAATGGGGTCAAGAGGGGTTTCATCATTAGCAGTGGTTTTTCCCTAGGTACGGGTGATATGAAGAGTGGTGGGTGGGGTTTCATCTAGGGTGAAAGTGGGACTAGGGCCCTTAGGGGGGTCTATGGGATTGTGGATGACCAAAGTGTTCCTTTTGACAGTGGCCAAGGAGGGTAACAGAGTAGCCTGATAGTGGCAGAGGAAAAAAATTAAGCCCTAGTGAATGGGGAGATTTTTACTTTTACCCTAGACATTCTTAATGGACTATTCAAGAAATGAAGAAATATAGAAAGCAAAGTTCATTTTACAATTATAGTGGGAATGGTTAAGCATGGGAAAGAGATGGGCATGAAAATGACATAAATGACCCTCTAACGTGGCATACCTCATCAACACTTCCACAATTTTTCTCCACACCCCAGGAAGGTCAGACCTATTGTATCCATTTTATGTGCTTCAAATGCCAAAAACATCCTAATCGCCTCCATCCTAGCCACCAGAGAAAATGTCTCCTCAAATTCTATTCCTTCTACTTGTCAGTAGACTTTACACAAACCCTTGCCTTGTTCCTAACAAATTCTCCATTCTCATTCAACTTGTTGTGAAATACCCATTTAGTTCCAATAATATTCTTGTTTTTTGGTCTTGGGAAAAGTTCCCAAGTATGATTCTTCTCAATCTACATCAATTCTTCTTCAATAGCCTTGATCCAAAATTCATCTTTGCATGCCTCAATCACTATTTTAGGTTCAACTTTGGAAAGTAAACATAGATTTACCTATTCTTCTGTCATAGTAGCCTTTCTTCTTGTCAATACACCTTTTCTTTTTCATCAATGATTTGATCTTCAAAATGATTCTTCTCCATATACGTAGGAGTCTTAGGGATCCTTTTTGGAGCCTCTTCCTCTTTAACTTGCATTTCTTTTTCCTTACCTGAACATCTTTCTATTCTTCTCTACAAGAGGACTCATTGATTCATATCCTTCTATCAATATTGAGCTTTTATGTAAGTCTTCATCCACTTTGACACTTGCACTTTCAACATTCCTTTTTAGCCTCTTGTTGTAGCACTGGTAAGCCTTTCTCTTTGTAAAATATCCAAGGAAGATTCCTTCATCAGATCTTGCATCAAACTTTCCTAATTCTTCTTCATCTCTTATGATATAGCACTTACTTCCAAAAACTTTGAAATATTTGGAACTAGGAGTTCTTTTGTACCATAACTCATAGGAATTCTTTGAACTATTTGTCCTTGCTTGCACTCTATTAAGTATGTAAACTACAATATGCATTGCTTCTCTCTAGTAGACATCTCATAGATTTGATTCCTTCATCACTATCCTTGCTACTTCCTGAACTGTCCTATTCTTTCTTTCCACCACTCCATTCTACTAAGGATTCTTAGGAGCTGACAAATGTCTCTTTATTCCATGGTCTCCACAAAAACTATTAAACTCATTAGAGGTGAACATATTTGTAACCTTTTTGGCATTTTTCTATATTATAGTTTCCTATTCTTGCATTCTATTTTTATTTATAGATTCTTTTTTTTTCATTTTTTTCATTTTATTTTATTTGCATCATGGCATTTGCTTTCAATAAGTTTTGGAATTCATTAAAATAATTGGTAGACATGTGCCTTTGGCTGTGACCCTAATGACCTTGAACAACCCAATGCTCCTTTAACTCCTCATGATTCTCCTCCACATGAAGTGGATATCATTGGAGAAGATGATGCTAGCATGAACAAGTTCTACAATGATTGCCTTGATAACCTAGAAGAAAATTCATCCTTTTATCCCTCGATGAGGTCACAAGACCTTCCCACTATTGCACCTCTTGATCACTTTGCATACTTACATCCTGAACTCACTATAGGACCTAAGGTTCTTTCCTCAAGTGGACCAAGTCCCTCTCACCAATCACATTCACAACCCTTTTATGATCACAAAGTCACAAACACTCCTATCAACCTTGAAGAGACATATGGTAAAGGATTCACTATCCTAAGTAAACAAGTTTGTGACACAAAACATCAATATGACATCCATCAACTTCTTGAACAACAATCAACCGAAGCATACACAATAGGACTAGGATATCAAGATTCATCTCATCCTGATAGACATCCTCTTCAACCTAGGAGACTTTGGGATGGTGTAATAGTGGTCTTGAATGCTCCTCCTGGGTATGTGCAGGATCATGATCGGCCAAAAAGTTGCAATATGATGGGTATATGGCTGACGACTTTTTTTTTACCCAAAATCAATGAAATGAAAAGTTTTTAAAGGAGATCCTAAAAATTCCACCAATATAAATTATGATTTACTTTGAATTTAATAAGTAATTATTATTCATTTTCTATTCAAATTATGACTAAAGTCCTGATTGATAGGCTGATTGAAAAACATTTATAGCTTTGAAATGGTATCTTATTTTTTGAATCCAAAACATGTGTCACATGCCATGCTTTGCATACTATAGGATTAAAAAAAGAAAATTTGAATTTCATGATTTTTTGACCAAGTTAAGGTGGTCAGACATACGAGTTTTTATATTTTTTAAAAAGTTGTAATAAAACATTCATAATTAATTATTTGCTTGGAAAAAAATTACAAAAAAAAATGCATCACATCGGGGCATGAGTCCTCTACTTATATCTAAAATCTTATAAAAAAATATTATCTTTTTATTGTGGTTAGGGTGGTCAGATAGACACCTACTTCTTATTTTTTCCCTGAAATTTAAGTACCACTGCATTGAAATTTCAAATTTTCACCAAATAGTTTTTTTATTTATAAAACAAACCTAGTAGTTTAGAAACTATATTAAATTTGCTATAGATTCTATTCTTACATATTTTTGAAATAATATAGATAACTTATTCAAATTTTTACATCAAGTTGCCTAACTTTCATTTTTCTGAATTTTTTGCCACTTAAGGGCCTATTTTTTCCATGATGATCCTGCACATACCCTCCTAACTTAAAAATTATTCTTCCACGTGAAAAACCATTATCTCCTTCTAATGACAAGGATTTTAGGATCCCTGTGGGTCCTCTTCCTCCTTCTATTCATGAACAAGGTGAATCTAGCAAGCAAAAATGACCTTAAAAACTCAGAAAGATCAAGTTTCCCACCCATCCTCCACCTGAATGTGAAAGGAGACTTCAATTGCTCTTAAATAAATGTCTTATACTTTTACCACCTATGAATAGGTTGTTATTTTTCTGAAGGACTCTAACATCCCATTTTACAAATATCATCATATTTTTGGACATCGAACAAAAGAATGTCTGACATTGAAGGAAATACTGGGTAAGTATGACTTCACTGATACCGATTGCTTCCCCATCATACCTTAAACAATATAAACCCCATCGTCATGCCATAGTTATAGAATTCCCTATTATCACTATTGCATGATTCTTTCACATCACCCACCTCGACTCATTCTTTTCTTTACACTTTGTGGAAGGCAAGAAGTTGTTAGCCTTGTCCTTGTAATGCATTTGTCTTTGTCTCTTAACTATGGTATTCCTTTTTCGCTTAACCATTTAAGATTGAGAAACAAATAACTTAGTTAATGGTTGACTTACATTTGCATTACTTGTCCCTTTGTCCTTTTTTCATTTTCATGTGCGTATTGTACACCCCTATATCATTTTTTTTATGTTTTATCTTTCGTCGTACACTTCTATTCATATCTCTCTTCTTCTATATTTCGTACATTGTATTTTTCTCTTTTTTGTTTTGTGTTCTCCTATTGGGGGACACAAAGCATAGAGATGCCCTATGTCTCTTCAATGTTGACCCACAAGGACTTTGTCTTTTTCTCCTTTTGTTTTGTGTTCTTCTTTTGGGGATGATGCAAGGAAATGAGATAGAAATGTCTCCTTCATGTTAACCCAAAATATTTTTCATTTTCTTTCGTTTTGCTTGTGTTTTCCTTTTGGGTACAATGCAAAGTGTGGAGACTACAATGTCTCTTCCATGTTGACCCAAAATAGACTTTCGTTTTCCTTTTTTCTCTCTCTCTTTGTGTCATTCTTCCAGTTATATGTGCTTTGGGGAATGATGATAGTTTCGAGCTCTTTCATAAACACATTGCAGCAACGAACATACTGACCCCAAATCCATAGATCCCTTATATGTTTGGTGTGCTTTTTTTTCAAGGGGGCAACTCTCTTTCTTTGTTTTTTATTTTTCCTTGACATGACTCAACCTAACTTTGAAACATATGACTTGGCATAGGGCTTTCCAAGTTGGCTCTCATGTCTTGTTTTCTTTTTGCTTTTTCTTTCCTTCACTACTTTAAGTAATTGCTCACAAAATGATGTGTAGCAATTCCTTTAAAGTAGGGGGCATACATTACCATTATTTCATTTGCATTCTTGGTTCTTAGTGTAGCCTTGTTGTTTACATAATGTGTTTGTCACTTTTTGGATGACATTGGGTGTGATGTCCTTCATAAGTGTCATCTATCTCAGCATATTACATTCCTCTTAGTGGCATAATGTGACGCAATACATCCCCTAAGTTACGAATATACTATTCTTTGATTGGTCCTCTCTTAGAGACATTAGACACAATTTTCCCTAAGTGACTGACCTTGCATGAATTGAACAAGAATCATTTGAACTTCTTTTACATTTTACACTTAACATCTTTACATTTTTACACTTTACATTTTTGCATTCTACATTTTTGCATCTTTTTTCACCTTGCATAACGTAACTTGCATGACTTTGGTACCTTTTATTTTTGTTTATGAGCATTTTTCATTGTGTTTGTGAGTGCATACCAACTAGCCTATGTATCTTACCTTTTGCAATTTCTCACCCTGCAGATAACTAGTTATGTGGCCCCAGAGTGAGTATAGTTGGGCCTTCTCACCTGGTAGACCATCCTGAGTTTTGTCACCCCAGAGTGAGTATACATTCTCAATTAGCCTAGATCTAATCCACAACTAGTTGGATTGACGATCGAAGCTTCATTCAATTCTTTCATCTCAACACTTGTGTGTTCCTTTGTTCTTATGCTTAGTTTTCCATGGAATCTTCATCCTGGGGGCTTGGTCATCCCTCTTGATCGTTGTCATTCCATCTTGCTAGCATAATTGCATTTGAACCCTCCTCTCGATGTTCATGGCTACTTTAGCGTGAGTTTCAAGCAAGTTCATCCTCTCACTAAAGTTGGGGCTAAATGTACCCTAGAAAAATGGCCCCTTGTCATTTTCATGGCCTTTTAGGTCTTATTTCATGGTGTTTGTCTATCTTGCTTTGATTCTATGTTGTGGCATGGCTTGAACATACTTATTTAGGGACTAAAACTCAAATAACGACGTCTTGTGAAGGTGTTGTGAAGTGTTGTAAGACATTTCTACACTCTTCTAGACTTTATTAATTACAATTCACCTAAAAATCACCCTTTTATTCATCAACAGGTCCTATTTTAAAGTGTTGTAAAGTCTTGTAACAAGCTTTCATGCTTTTCTAGGCACATCTTCACTATTTATCCCTTTTTCATGCTTTATTTGGCCCCTTTATGCTCTCATATGCTTAATTAAGTGTATTTTTTAGTATTATCCCGATAAACAACATTAAATACAACATATTTCCTTAAACACATTTTTAGGTCCTAGGTGGAACCCATTCGCCATGGATGGCAAATGAGTCCCCCTTGGCCCCAAATTCAAAATATTTTAAATTTCCTTTGAGGATTTTATTCAAAAACACTTGATGTCGGCCTATGATGAGGTATGAATGGGTAATTAAGGCACAAGTTTGTATAAATAAGTGATTTTCACCTCATTTTACATCTCCTACAATCCCCATTCATCAAGTTCACTTATCCACCTATTCACTCAAGCATTCAGGAATTTTACAACATCTTTTCAAGCACTATTCAAGTACTTTGAAGCGGCCATTGACATTACTTTATACTTGCATCATCAAGGGTTTGGTAAGTTGATAGCAATTGCATGTTATTTTATCATTCATTTGCATTTCATCATTTTATTAAAGGTCTGATTACCAAAAGTAGGGTTTGACCAAGGCAAACCCCTATTCACTAGCCTTAAACCATTTTTCTCCTATTGCATGTTTGTTTGCAGACCTAGGTATGCAGATTTGACAAGCTTTTTGGTGTTGAAGATTGGTTTGAAAGTCAATTAGGTGCTTCAAGTCAGCTCAAGTCTATTTCAAGCATGGAGAAGGTTTTCTATCTATTTCTTGCAGAATTGACTTTAGCAACCCGATAAGAAGTGATTTCCAAATCTGGTGTTGTAAAGTTGTCTCCTGATTTTTCAAAAATTTGGGGGAGGATTGATTCACCACCTATGGTGAATGAGAGCCACCTTAGGACTAAAAACCTAAATTTTTTCAGATTCTGAATCCCAACAGATAGAAACTTGCTTCCGACAGTTTTCACTAGGAGGAGAACTAATTCGCCACTCTGGGTGAATGAGTTCCACTGTGAAAAATTAGTGATTTCATCCAGTATCCCCAACATTCCAGATTCATCATATTTTTCCTAGGTGCACTCTAATTTAATTCATTCCTTTATTTTTTGCATATTTTTTCATTTAGTTCATTGTTGCATAACTCAATGTGTTTTCAAACATAGTTTAAATCTCACTTTTGCATTTGTTTTCATTCATTTAGATTAGTCAATTACATTTATTTAACTTCATTTAGGTTAGAAAACATTTCACATAACATTATTTGAATGAACCATTAGCAAGCATGGAGTTGATTACCTTCCCATGATGTTTGATCTTGAAAGTCTACAACAAAACATGAAGAATCTGCCCTTGAATGTCTGAAAATTGATATCTTGGTGACTTGAAATGATAAAACCATAAGTTCTTTAACTTGAGATGGAAGATTGGTGGATGAATGACTAATAAGAGATGTGAATTACTGTTAAAAGACTTATATTTATAGGAAATTCACCTATTTCACCCATTAATACCTCATCATAGGCTGACATTAAGTAATATTAAACTTAAATTTCACTTTTTTTTCACTCAAAGGTCAAAAATGGGCCAAATGGGACTCATTCGCCACCCATGGTGAATGGTTCCTAGCTGGATGGGACTGATTCGCCATGGATGGTGAATGGGTCCCACAGGGGCCATTTTGACAGCTAGGATGCCAAGAGATAAGGAAATAAGGTTTAAATTGCAACTTTGTTGGTTATTTCATCAATTTAAGCCTCAGGATACATAATATGGGTTAATAGGGGCTATTAGTGATGTTGTAAAGGCTAATTAGGGCTTGGGATGTAGAATTCAATGTGAAAGTGTAATTAAATACACTTTACAACACTAAAATGAGATCCTCTTATCCTAGGAAGGCACAAGAACCAATGTGAATGTGTGAGACACATTACAACACCAGTTTATCATTAAGTTTATTTCAAAAACCTTCTAGATTGATGTAATAATGTTATTAAACACATTTTATAATGTTGAATTATGGAGAAATGGGTTCATTAAGTCTAGAAAAGCATGAAAGTATCTTACAACACCTTTACAAGACATCGATAAAAGCATGTTATTCGATTTGCAAGGGTCCAAGACCTACTGTGGATGCATAAAATGCCTCACAACACTTGAATCAAGGCCTTATTAAGTCCAATTTATCATTAATTATTCCCATGTCAAGCAAGAGGTCCATTTTCCTATGGTACAGTATCTGCAATCATTCATGCAAGGTTGTGAGTGTGTTGGAGTTATTGTGGTGGATTTCCTATTACATTGAGGTCATGTTCTCTATGTAACATTCTATGTTCTTTTTGTTGGTGTAAATAAAGTCTTGTACCTAGTTCATTCATTACTAGAGGACTTATTTGCACATGTTATGTTTACTTAGGTCCTAGGAATATTTCTAGAAGGTGTTAGTTGCCAGTAGTTGTTTTCTGATCTTTTGACTTCTAATGCATATGAACCTAGGTAAGTGTGATTAGTTGTCTCATGCTATATGATTAAGACACTTGTCATAATATTATGACATATTGTATCTCACCTTAGCTATATAACCAAGATTTTTCTACTACATTGTACACATCACACATATCATTGAATCATATTGACAAGAATATATTTTATTCGTGTCACATTCTATTCTCTCTCTTTGCGCTTTCCATTTGGCCTCAATATATTGGTAGCCATAGCTAATTCTCACATGGTATCAAAGCAGGTTGGGTGCCATTGGATAGTTTTTTTCTAAAGAGAAATGGTAAATCTTTAATATTTGAGTATGCTCTTCTCTTGAATTGAATGATGATCTAGAGAATCAAAAAACCTTGATACAAATACAAGATTTTGGGGGGATCCATTTTTTTCTCTTTATTGCAAGTTCAAAACGGAGTTTTCTAGTGCAAATCTAAGCTCACCATTATCTCTGGAAGGTTCGAGAAAGTCGATTTTTCCTTGTTTCATCCAAATCGGACATATGAGGCCAAATCTATGAGGGTTTGAAGCTAAAGAGTGGTTGCTAGATCCAGAAGGTAGCTGCATTTTTGGAGCATTTTGGGTCAAATCTGACCTTGCCATCACGTCCAAAAGGGAAAAAAACCCTAAGATCGATTGTCAATTTGTCCAAATTAAAGTAGTTCTCTGCCGAGACAAAAAAAATTGTCTGGAGAGCCATACAACCCCCCAAGTCGTCATAATTATGCTGGTATGATTTTTTCAAAAAATAAATAAAAAATTTCCAGTTGAAAATTTTTTTAAGAAAAATTTAATCTACCGATTAAATATTTGTAAGGGAATTTTTTAGTATTAAAAATCAAAAAAAGTTGAAGTCTGTATAGCAAACTGTTCCTTGTGTACAGTTGCAGGGTACTACCTGTACTCCCACCTATGTGGCACATATTGAGCTGGCCCCTGCAACTCCAAATATCGATGAAAAATCAATAAAAATTTAGCCAATAAAATATAGCGAGCGTTCAAAAAAGAAACTAGAAAATTTTATAAGAGATCCAACCGTTCAAAAAAATCAACAACAGATATATTAAATTTGGCAGCCCACAGTTCAAAGGAAAATGGCGGTCAAAAGAAGAGGAATATTCTGATTCCTATCAAAGATTCTAAAACAGGCATGTTGGACAAGTGACAACTATTTTTACATCAAGTTTTAGCTCAACTACAATAGAATATTCCTTAAAATATTTCAATAGCAATTGTACCTGTGACATGCGGCAAGTTGGCAATCTTAAGCACCTTCATTTTAGTGAATATTCCTCTGTGGGGTGAATATTCCTTTTAGACAACATGTGGACTATCAATTGTAATCGAGTTTTTTTTATGTCATCATTGCATCAATGATGCGCCAACATGCTAAAAAATTTTCCCCCTCTCCAATTGAATTCTCATTTTTGTAGGAAAACTTTGGAGGCCCATAACTTGAGCTCACGACCTCTTTTTTCCAAGTAATATTTTTGAGTTGGGCCAATTTTTTGTTCTCTGCGCAATAGTGCAATTAGTTTTTGGTTTAGGATTCTGGGTTTTCTAGAAATTGCAAATTCTCACAGGTGTTTCTACTTCATCATCATTTTGAAAACTTTGGGAGCTCATGTCTTGCTCCTATGGTAACATTTTTGGGTGAATTTTTTTTTGAAAGTGCATGATTTTTCATGCACTTTCTAGTGGTGTAATCAGTTTGATCTCATTTATTGTAAAAGTTTTACTTTGATCCTATGGCCTATTTTTAGCATTTGCATGTACCAAGATCAAGGCCATTTTACTTTTTTTGGGAAGTGGCAACTGTAAATGCACTAAGTATAAAGATCCAAATCAGATATTGATTGGAGGGTTAATTTTGTAGTGATTGATTGCATTCTTTTGCTTGGTTTGTGTTCTTGCAATGGGGAAATCTCAAATTGAACTCCTAAATCCACATAATTATGCTTCATGGAGAAAATCAATATGGAACTATCTCATGGGAAAAGGTCTAATAGGATATCTAAAGGAAACCATTTCTCAACCTGCTAATGTTAATGAACTGGAAAGATGGGAGATTAATTGTGAGTAAACACTTGGATGCATATGTTCATTAGTCTCATTTTATTTACAATTTCATATTGAATCATGAAAAACACCTAAAGAGGCATGGGAGGCTTTTGAAAAATTATACGGTAAAACATATAAGATTGGGGGAGATCAAATTGATAATGATTTGATAAATCTTGATCCTAAATGTTTTGACCACATCCAAGACTACATCTCCAAATTTAAGCAACTAAGAACACAGTTGAAAGAATGTAGCATTGATAAGGAATATTTATAGTTGATTCTAAATGTGTTATCCAAGCTTGGTCCTGAGTATTCAGTATTTTTTTTTGTGTTCATACCCATTGACTCTCTATGGGAGCATCATATGTTGATCCTACATTTGATTACTTTGCAAATCCCCTAATCTAGGAGGAAGCTAAGTTAATGAACATGGGTCTAATCAAGTCTTTCAAGTCACAAGCATTGGTGGCAAGTGACTCTAAGTGTAGTATAGGAAAATGCATACCTTTGCATTTTCACACTTTTTTAGGTCTTCCTTGCTTTATATATCCCTATTTATGTCTTAATTGGTCCTATTTTGCATCCACAAGCCTAATAAATTATATCTTTTTATGGCTATGATCCTCAAAAACATCAATGGATAAATGATAATTTAATGATTCTAGTTGTGTGTGCCTAATTTTTGGGTCAGGACTAAGATGCTACCTAGGGCATATTTGTTCCCCAAAGGACTTGGGACCTTGATTTCAAAGGCATCTTAATTGGGCCCCTTTTTGGAGACTATGCCCCGAGTTTCATGCCTCAAGACTAATACGCCACCTAGGGCATCTTAGTCCCCCTTAGGTTATTTTTGGGGCTTAATTTCAAATCTTGACAGAATTTAGCCTGCTTTAATTAATGAATTCAAATGTCATCTTTTTGTGGTGTAATTCTAAGATATTAAGCATGGATAAGTATAAATACAAGGTTCTTTCACTCAATTTTATGATCCGAGATACCTAACAATCTAAGCATCTGAGTATTCAAGTATTCAAGCATTCGAGAGCAATTCATCAAGAATTTGGAGCCATCATCAAGATTCAAGCATCATATCGAAGATCTTCTTGCATCATGTGTGCTTTTGAGCTAACATTTGTGATGTAGGGTTTTGATTCAAGCAAGCAATTCAAGTCAATATCTATCAAGCATTCATTTGATTCAAGATCCACATTCAAGCTAGCCACTTTGCACAAGTTTGCAAGATTCCATAACAAGGGTTTGGTGAGTTGCAACATAGAATTTTTTTCATTCATCATTTCCCTTCATTACTCTATTTCATTTCAAGGTTTAATTACCGACAAGGGGTTTGACCAAGGAAAACCCCCATTTTCTAACAATCAACAAGTTTTTCCTCTCTTACATGTTTGTGATTGTAGATTTAGGTTAAATACTTGAAGATCATTTGGAGTGCAAAGTTGCAAACTTGCATTGCAAAGTTGTCATCTTCACAGAAACTCACCTACAGGCCAGATCTAGAAGTTTCAAGACCTAAGATCTGAGAAGAAGGAAGTGCAGACATTGAGCCTCAGGATCACATTCAGAGATTTTAGAAATTCAAAATGGGACTAAGTCCGCAACAAGGGCATCTTAGTCCTCCCAAGGGTATTTTGTAGAGATTCTTTCGGATTTTGTTCTGACATCTAAAGATTCTACATCTGCCCCAAAAAAGAACAACGGAACAAAGACAATAGTAAAGGCATCTTAGTCCTCGATGGCATATTTTGACAACATTTTTGTATTTCCAGAATCTGCATCACATTTCCAGACTTCCCAGGTACATATACCCTAACTTTTTGTTGCTTAATTTCATCATTTTCACTCATCATTTAGCTTGCATTACTAGGTTTTGTGAGTTGAATGTTAAGTTGTCTTTTCCATGATTTTGCTTGGTGGTGAACCCCTCAAAACTTAAAGAACCCACTCCCCGTTCTTCCTTGTTGAGAATTGACTCACCTTTGGGGCTAATAGTCAATCCAACTTGGGTTCCTAGGACATTCTTGAATGACCTAAGGAGAATAGTGGCATTTCCACCACCTATTTTCTTTTTGGTTCATTTTGGTGAACCTGACATTTGTGAGCATTCATTTTCTAATTTGGAGTTCATTAGAATCCTAGATCTAGGTTGCATTAATTCTTGTATTGCATCTTGCATTAGTTAAAGTATACCTAGGGCTTCTCATATTTGCATTAGTGAAAGTGCATATAGGTTGCATTTTTGCTTTCTTGCATCATCTTAACTCATTGAAAAACTAAAAAGTGCATTTCTAATCATCTTAATTTCATTTAGGAACATTGTTATTGCATTCA
Source organism: Sequoia sempervirens (assembly GCA_007258455.2). NCBI lineage: Eukaryota > Viridiplantae > Streptophyta > Pinopsida > Cupressales > Cupressaceae > Sequoia > Sequoia sempervirens. Next base: position 7,575,916 of record VDFB02047144.1, on the reverse strand, counting down.
AAATTGAAAAAATTGTATTAAACTTTAGATCCAATTGCTTCTCATTAGTTACTTTTTATTGCATTCATTTTCCTAGTTTTCTATTTCTAAACATCAAGTCCCTGGGTAGGCAACCTAGGAACACTGTAAACAACTCATAATTTTCTATTTTTCTAAAAAAAATTCTACTGGGACTATAATGCCCTTCTTGGCATCTTAGTCCTCTATGGGTTTCTAGCTCAGAACCCTTTATGTGTTGTTTTCTTTTTGTTTAAATTTTTGGAACTTCAAAATCTCACCAGTAGGAACAAGACACCCTTGCTGGCATCTTAGTCCCTGTTGACTTTGACTTTGCAATTTTTAGGATCTAAAATTGCTTTTTTATGCTTTTGTTTGTTGCTTACAGTTTTCTATTACAATATGCAAAATTGTTGTTATTCCAATTTATTTCATTTGAAGTGCAATTGTAAGCATATGATACTTCCTTTGGTTTATCCCTTGCATGAGTTGTACTACTTGGTGTCCTACTGCTAATATTGTGGTTAGACGAAGTACGAGACTCATCGCGTCCCACGATAAAATACTCATTGTGGATCTTGGGTTATCAAGATCTCTTACTCCTACTGTTGGTAATAGTTCACTAGGTATGGACTATACCTTTGATACCTCTTTTGCTATGCCTACCTTACCTACAAGTGCTATTCCAAGTGTTCAAACAATGATTGATCATATCCCTCAATAAAACATAATGACAATGCATGAAGACCTATCCCATTTACAAGATAGCATGAGTACGAAAACATTTCCAACACTATTATACCTGCCATAGATAGTATTCACCAAATGATGGAAAGTGATGAAGGCCTAGAATTTGTGTGTAACATAGCTCAAATATTTGGAAAACATCTTCCACCACCAATGATGATCAAGCTTCAAATAATGTGAAAATCCAAGGAGGAAATCAAACTCCTCCGCATTCAACCATAACCTCTATTCCCACCTATACCAATCCTCAAGTGACCACAATGATCTGTAACCAACTTGCAATGTCCTTCCTACCTTGAAAATTCCCACTAGTGTTCCTTATACTTATGTGGCATCTAACCTTATATCTCCTCCCACAAGAAATCCATTCACTTTTCCTCCCAACACATATACACCACCACCATATTCACCTCCATCTCAAACAATGACCCTATCATTAACCACCTCTTACAAATCCTTTCATCTATTCAATGTCAAGTTTCCACCATAAATCAAAATCAAAATGGTCCACCCCCATACTATGTCAAAAGCAACCCACTATCTTTGGAGATATTGAGAACTTCAATGCTACAAGGTATAGAGATCCCTAGATTTGAGAAATATGAAGGAAAGGGAGATCCTACTAATCATGTCAATGCCTTTACTAATTTTTGTAGTGACTTTATCCTTGAGGACAAACTTTTGGCTAAGATTTTTCCCTGATCCTTGAAAAATGTTCCCTTGGACTGGTTTTCTACATTAAACCAAATACCTCAATTCATTCATTTATTGAACTTGTTGAAGCCTTTATCAACCATTTCCAAGTGTATATGGTTCTTGAAATGACATTAGCTTATTTGATGAGATTTAAACAAAATGAGGGTGAAAAAGTCATTGACTTTATTTCACGTTACCAATCGCTTTATTCCCAAATTAGTGTGAAGATTCTTGATTCCCACCTCCAAAAGATGTTCATATAAAATTCACAAGGAAAGATACAAGACAAGCTTACCATGATGAAATTCCCTTCCTTCATGCACTTATGAACTTCCCTTCAAAATTATCAAAAAAATTTAAGTAGTTGTGAACCAAAAACCACCTCTACCTATCTTAAAAAGTCCAAACCTTCAAACTAAAACACCTATCAGCCTTTCAAAAGACAAAATAAAAGTTTCCTTTGAAAAACTAAATTCTACCTCCCAACTTACCCAAAAATTTGATACCCAAGTAGCTGCTATAATCAAGAGTAATCCTTATATCTTTAGAGATCCACAAAGACAATTTACTCCCTTACCTGACACACTTCAAAATATCTTGAATTAGCTATCAAACAAAAACATCCTTACCTTACCTCATGTTTTACCTCTTGACCCTAGCAAGCCATTACCTTTGAGCTTTAGACAAAATCCCTATTTTGCTTATCACCAACAAAAAGGACATAATACAAAACATTACAAGTGTGTTAAACATCTTGTGCAATACCTCATTGATTCTAACCATATTCAAATTGGAGGTGTGAATGACAAAGGTAATAAATCTGTAGCTCCTCCTAACCAAAACATGCAAATATTTACCAATCCCATGCCTAACCACAATATTTCATTTGTTAAGGCTAGTGAAACTATGCCCGCTGTGATGAATGTTGACATGGATGATGAAAACATGAACAATAATAAACAAAATCCTATGGATGATGATGAAAAAAATCCTACGGATAATAATGATCAAAGTCCTATTAGTACAATGATAGGAGTGATTGACATCAAGCCTCGTAAAAAGAAAACCATAATTCCCATCAACATTACTTTATCTTCATAAGAAACAATAAAAAATGCACCTAATGGTCCTCTTTACATAGCCAGAAAAATCAATAACAAGCCCACTCATGGGATTTTAATTGATCCCATCTATGGAGAGAATGTCATCACAAAATAACTCTTATATGTGCATGAACTCACTCAAGATATATATGTGTGAACCCTCAATCTGCATTCTTCAAACAATGACCACTATTAACTTAGTTCGTTAGTTCAAAACAAGCAAACCTTAGATTCCCTATAAAATTCATTTGAACACAAGAATAATGGATAAGAAGCAAAAGCAAGCAAAACATAAGGAAACATTATTCTAATGATCAAACCAGCATCTTATAGGGGGATTGGTGCTATTTTGGTGTGGAAAATAGCCGTTTCCCAACCCCTTTGGATAAGCTGAATGATGAAATTTCTTTAAAGATGATATGGAATACTAAGAAGATATGATATGGATTCAAATGACAATGATGCATTTGTGCATGAGATTGTGGAGTGGACAAAATTAACTCTCCATTGAAGAGAGTAACTTTGCATAAGGATTGTGGATCAAGTTGTGGAGGATTAAATCAATGGAGATGATCTCTATTTATAGCCAAGACGGATAGAAAATTTCCAAAAATGGAGGATGTAGGACTAAAGATCCACCAATAGGAAGGATCCACTTGTCAACTTGTGATAGGTTGAGGAATGAGCACATTTTGGTCAATGTGCCAAAGAGGGGGAGATTCAAATTTGAATTTGAGAGTTAAATGCTAAGTGAGGGACATGTAAGAGTGAAGTTATTGCCATGTTGGAAGGGACAAGTCAACTTTCTTTTTCAAATTCAAACTTGGAGAATATTCCCAAAAGATGCTTTGTTGAGGGAAAATGAGGATTTATTTGTGCAAATGGGAAAAGCTAGAGGATGTGATGGGTGATTAGATTAGATTTAATCAGGATTAGATTAACTTAGATGATGATTAGATGCTTTTGACCCAATTGACTTAAATATTTGGATTTAAATTAAATCAAGGGGAGATGAAAGGTAATTTGAGATTCAATTAAATAAAGGTTTGATTTATTTAATTAAAAGGATGATGATAGGCTTAAATTAAATAAAGTTAATTTATTTAATTTAAATTGATGACCTTAGGAGACTAATCAATTAAACTTGGTTTATTTAATTGACGAGTGAATATGAATTAGTTAAATATGCATGATGTCAATTTGACGTGTCTACATTTTTTCCCTCTTTGAAGCAATGTACTTGTTGCATTGGTTCAAAGAATAAACTTGCTGCGATCAAAATTCAAAAAGTTTATGATTTTTTCGGATGCCCTAGCAGAAAGAAGTACACTAGTACATTGCCCCCTCGATAGATTGAGCGAAAAGATTCAATTTGAGGGTCAATCTCGCGATAAGATGGACGTATGGATGGTTATGATGATGATGCAAATGATAATGCAATGCATGTGAGATGGATGAGATGGATGATTATGATATGCTATGATTATGAGATGCATTTATGCTAATGATTTGTGGATGTAGGATGGATGCAGGATGGATGCAAGATGGATGCAAGATGGATGCATTGGTGATGTTATGTTAGTGCGGCAAGAAGAAAGAAGGAATGAGATGATGACAAGAGGATCCAACAAGTCCATGATCTAACGAGACTTTATTAGAGATGATGATGATGATGATTTTCTTATCGAGGATTGAGATTTTAAAAGGGCTACTTACCTTATGTTTGATTACACACATAGATATGATGCATCAAGGTATAAAGAACCAAGATGGAATTGTACCTAGTGTGATGGAGTTTGACTTGACAAACAGATAGGAGTATTCTTGTTCACACTTGACATACGGAAACCTTGCTAGGACATACCTAACAAAGCAAGTATTCGCCAAGTTATATTACAAGAACATCCAACAAGCACAGTAGACAAAAAATAATGATCATTACCCCATTCCTATCTCTCTAAATCCTTTATTCTCATATCATCAAGAGGTCCTTGGAATGAGCGCAATAAGATAAATCAAAAGAAGAGATCAAGTATGGAAACAAGCCAATTTTCTTCATACCTTGAGCCAAAGCGATGTGTTATGTTTTTAGGATAAGAACCCAAAGTGATATCCAAAATGATGCCCATTGTCAAAACGATATATCCTAGGACATGCATTGTATAGGATGATGATGAGTTAATAAGTTGTTTGATAGGTTATTAATACAAGGTCGATTGACATGTTTGAAAATGATCAAGAGTTTGATTTTACGTTTAACGGTTTGTTGCTTCGATTTTGATTTTGTGTTTGAAGCTTGCTTTTTTCAATTATTGTGGTTGTTTCTATTTGTGCTGCCAAAGGATGAAGGTGACAATTAGTTTATTATGGATGATTGATTATTTCAAGTGAAATAGAGATGAGACAGATGGATTTTTTCAAATATTTGGATGTTTTTGATGTTTTGAAATGTTTTGAGGCTATTTTTGGTATTTTTCAAGATTTTTAAAAATGTTTTGATTTTCCAAATTTTTCAAATGTTTTTTGGTTTTGTTAGATTTTATGAATGTTTTTGGATTTTGACATGTTTTCAATGTTTTTGGATTTTCTTGGTTTTTTGAATGTTTTTTAATTTTGATGTTTTTTGACTTTTTTTGGATTTTGATGTCTCGGGGGTTGATCAAAGATTAACCTTGCCTACGTTTAAGGTCAGAGACGACGTAGTTCAGATTCCATGTTTTTTATGCTTTTCTGACTTTTTGAGTGTTTTTGGATTTTTGATGTGTTTTGAATGTTTTTGGATTTTCGCATGATTTTGACATTTTGGATATGGACATGTGTGATGATATCAGTGCTTTGTTTGGGGATTTTGTTGAAAACCAAGCTAAGGTTGACTGATCGAATCAATGGATTGATGATGATAACATTGTTGAGAATACACAACAATACAATGATAGTGTTAAGCAACACAAGGATTGGGATGGATATCCCAAGATGATGAAGGATTGATGATGATAACATTGTTGAGGATACACAACAATGCAAGGATTTGATTGATCAGGGTTGATGATGATAACATTGTTAAGGATGCACAACAATGCAATGATAGTGTTAAGTAACACAAGGATTGGGAAGGATATCCCAAAATGGAAATTTTTTCGATTGGATTTGATTGATCATGATTGATGAAGCTTGGTTTGGAACAAAAGTTGTTTTGGATGATTTGATGTGATGTTGAAGTTTGCACTAGATGCAACTGATATTGATTTTTTGGATTGATGTTTGATGAAAGATGAAACCTGATAAGGAACATGTCCTCTTGTCAAAATATGTCATGGGCTAGTAATTTGGAATTTTGCTCACAGGTGGTTTGACCAATTTGATTTCACATTTTCTAATGTTCGGATCACCAAATAAGTTGGAGGATATAGATCAAGATTTATTCTTGAAGCAAGATGTACATATCTACCCCCAGTGTCTAGCAATGTATAGAATGTTATGGATAGATGCCTAGATAGGTGTATGGATGGATGGATATGGAAAGCATGCAAAGGATTCCAAACATTATCTTGCAATAAGATAAGGTGTTCAAATAAAAAATGCTCATTTGGATAATGTTTCATGGCTCAGATAATGTTGCATAGGATAGGATCAATGAAAATGGCCCATGTCAAGATGTTTAATACCATAAGCAAGTGTAAAGTGTGCCCCAAACTTTAATCAAGATCAAGATAACTTGGATGATGGATGCAGATGGATGAAAATGGATTGGATAAATGGTTCATGGATGAATGGACCTATTATGGATAAGATGGATGGAATGTTGGCTTTATTATGGATGGGACAGAATGCTGTATTTTATTATGGATGGGATGAAATGTTGGATTTTATTATGGATGGGATGAGATACTTTCACCTGAACTGGTGCACGTAGATGCTCAATTCTACTCATGACGCCTGTTTTCTAGGTTTTCATCATGGTACCTACCCAAAGCACCACCGAAGTGGTTTTCACTAGAGGACGATTTTTTGTTTACTGTTTTCAATTTCCTTTTTTTTATTTTTTTGAATTTTAATATTTTTTGATTTTTTTTAATTTTTCTGAAATATTTTAAGCTCATGTTGAATCACTTGAGGTGTTGTTGATGTAGGTTCCCCTGTCATAATGTGCCATCAATATCCTGCTTGAAGAAGCCACTTTGCTAAGATACGTGCACTTGAATGTAACTTTTGGGATTCTTGATCTACTTTATTGATATTGGGGTTAACTTTGTCTTTCTGCATACATCGCGATAGAGTGCCTTCAGAATCCTTATGATGAAGGGTCGTTGCCAATACATGGTCAATGTGAGAATTGGATATCATGCGTGGAGGTGTGGATGGAGTGTACTTAGGGATAGGAGATGGATTGGTTGACAGTTTGGAACCTTTGACTCTCCAAACTTGGGAAGATAAGCAATGATGAGTGGATACGAAAGTGTGTGTGGAATTAGGACCAATTGCTTGATACACTTTGTACGTCGCTTGAAAAGCCTGATTTTGCTTTTGTGGACATCTTTGATGGATACTTTTCCCTTTTTATTTTGCCCCATAGTTTCTTTAAATGATGGAGTTTGATAGGGATAATCTTTCTTTGTATTCTTTAGTATCCATTTGTATTTGATTTTTCCTTCATGCTTCTCAGCTTCTTTTTCTTTGATAACTTTCTTTGTGCTTTGATTCACATCCTTCATTAGATGTTGGTCCCAATTCGTGGATGGGGTGATGGGTGGATGAAGATTCATGACGTGGCTAGTTGTAGTATTGACATCGGTTTCATCATAAGGATTCTTTGTGCTCCCTATGTTGATGCTTGCAATAGATAAATTTGCCCCCAGTATGGTGGTGGTAGTACATTCATGCTTTGATTCCACCTATTCTGAGAGCTCTTGTTTAGAATGCATTCTCTGATAAATGACCATTGTAGATGATGTTGTTTTAATTTTCCGCTATGCTAACTCTGGATTATACTATTCTATTTGACTTGTTTCCTTGAGCGGATAATGCTGGATATCCACAAACCTAGTGTCCTCAGTCCAAATTTGGGATATATCTAATCCTGATGTTGAAGCTCGGTTTGACTGTAGGAATCAATAACCTACTATTTTTGTGTAATAATGTCAGGATTAAAGGAATCCTATTCTGAATGAAGATCATCTACGTGTCCATCCACATAAAGCATCTCATGGGTAGATGGAGGAGAATGTGCTATATGGATGTGATCATCATTTGTGACATCTTGTATAGATAGGAGAGTGTCCATTACATCATTGTAGTATGTTGGAGATACAAATTCTTGATCTTGATTAATTTTGGACTTGCATTTGTCATGCTTTGGATCAAGTTCTTGACATGGGTCAGTTTCAAAGGATCCTTGGATATCTTTATTAGGAATGGGAAGTGGTTCAATATCCTCTGGATCGTTAAGTGGATTTGGATCAAATGTTGAGTGGAAGATTCCTTCAATATCTGAAAACATGTCTTAGAAAGGACCATTGCTGGACCTTGGTGAAAGACGTTGATCATGCTTTGGAATAAATTCTTGAGATATGTCTTCTAACTTATTAGGTGATGTAGGGACATTTTCAACATGATCATTGGTCGATGGATTGTTGATTACAGGATCAAATAATGTTAACACTCCTTGAAATGGATCATTGTCAGATATTGTTGAAGGATTATTATCATGATAAAAAAGTGACTCTTGATGTATGTTCATTTGATCTTCGAATGAGGTAGAGACATCTTCCATGTGTTCGTTGATGGATAGGTCTTGAACATGTGATCATTGACTTCGATCAATGTATGGAGCTGTTAACATTTTTTTGGGATTTTGAACAACATTTGCTTGTTGGGCTTGGTATTGGGCTTTATCTTGTGCTTGCACTTGAGCCTGGCCTTGTGTTTGTTGGGCTTGTAGTGTGGCTTGGGAAACTTGAGTAGCTAGTTGCATAGGTTGTCAATTTTGGTTTTTTTGGTGTGCCTTCTAATAAGCAGCCTGCTGAGCAGCTTGAAATGTAATGCTATATTGGTTTGATGTGTTTGGTTTAGGTGGTGGTGGTGGCGGAGGTGGTTTTGGAATAGTGCTTGTTGTGGTGATAAGAGGTGTCATTGTATTGATGATTGGTATTTGAGTGGTGGATGGTGTAATTGATGTGATTGGTCCTTGAGAGACCATGTTTTGAGATATTATGGGGGTGGTTGATGATATTGTGATTGCCTATGCATTTTTCATTTGTCGTTGTGATGCCGACGACAAGTTCTGAAAGTTTTGCATGTTTTGATTGATGTTTGGGATGTTGGTTTGATTGATACTTGGTAAAGGGGGAAGCCCTAAGCCAAGGAGTGGTGTTGGTGATGATGGAAATGGTGGTTTTGGAATCGTGTTGGATGTAGGGACAAGTCATTGAGATATGTTTGGAGTGATCGTGAGGGTTTCAGAGACGATGGGTGTGATAGGGGTGGTTGGAGTGATTGAGGTGATAGGAATGGTCAGAATGACCAAGGTGATAGATCCTTGGGAGACCATATTTTGATTTGTTAGGATTGATGTTGTCATTTGATTAGATACCATTTGTTGGTGCGATGTCGATGGTATATTCAAAGGATTTTATGTGATGGCTTGATTGGTGTTAGGTGGATTGATTTGGATGGAGTGATTGGTGCTAGGTAAAGGGGGAAGCCCTAAACCAAGGAGTGATGTTGATATGGGTAATGGTGGTGGAGATGTCTCTTGGCACAATGACTAAACTATTTTGGTAAGTGTAGCAATTGATTTCGCCAAATTTGATCTTGATTTTGATCTTGACTCCCTTGATATAATTGATTTGGTTTTTGTTCAAGAAAATTTGGGATGCGTACTTGTGTTTTTTGAATGGGATCATGGACAAATTGATTTTGGACAATGTTCTAATTTGGGATGATGTTCAGATTCAGCATGATAGGTTGAAATTGAACATTGTTGGTGTTGGGAATAACATTGCCTTGATTTAGGTAACTTTGATTTTGCATGGTGTTACCTTGACTTGGATTAATACATGGATTTGTTAACATCTTGTTTGGACTTTGAACAACATTTGTATGATTCAAAAACATATTTATCCCAAATTTTTCCAAGTGTGGATTCATGTTTGGTAATCTTGTACTTGGTATATTCACTTTTGGCATGTATGGATTTGGTGGGATAATGTTGTTTTGTTGAAGACTCATGCATTGAGTATTTGGTTGATAGATTTTCAATGTTGGACTTGGATTTAAATCTACCATCAGAAAAGGTGTTCCAAGATTTAGACTGGGTAGACTCACATTTGTTGTACCATTGAGGTTTGTAGGAGATAATGATTCCCATGTATGGATTGTATAAATGTGAGTTTTGAAAATCAATTGGCATTGTAAGGCTTTGATAGTTTGGTTGAATTGGATTACTCATGATGTATGGATCAAGTTTATATGCCATGTTCCTCTTGTTGTTGAGGTCTAGTTTGGACCGTAAAATAAGGATCAATTTTCAAGAATGTGGGAGGTGAACCTCTAATTCTTTGGATTGATCTAAACTTTAGGTACAAAAAAGAAAGTCTAAGATTTTAACGATCAAAAGGATGGTGATGAGATATGAAAGATGGATGATTGGTGAATGATTGGAACTCTTAGGAAACCTTGAAGAGGATACTAAACTTTAGGACTTGGATTAATGTTTGATTTGATTTGGGATACATTTGATTTGGATAGTGAACTCATAAACTCTAAGAGGTTGGATGTTGACCTAGAGTAAATTTATCCACAATATGCTAATTTGATTAAATGTGTAAAGAACAATTCATCTAGACACACCTAACCAAACAAGGTGATTTTGATTTGCTTTGATTTTGGATTTGGGATAGAGAACTCATAAACCACAAGATGTTGGATGTTATTAAGGGATAGACTTGTTCACAAAGACCGATAATTTGACTAAATATGTGGAGAAGGATTCATCTACACACATCTAATCAAATGAAATGACTTTGATTTTGGTTCAAATGATTTTCCCAAAGTTTAGGATGAGGGATTTTTTTCAAGATTTCCAAGAATTGTTTGTGAGGTGATTTTGATTTTGATGTTTGGGGGATGGATGAAAGTTTTGATTTTGATCCTAAGAGACTTAGAGAGACTTTGTTTACTAGGCCAAGATATTAAAGAACACGCTTTTCTCTAAGAGTAGTTCAAACCAAAAGACCAATGTTTTCTCGAAAGATGATAAAAAGATAAACAAGCACATGTGTGGGGTCCAATTGATTTAATCTTTTCTTAATGGATTATTTTTATCATAAACACACTCTTGATTAGTTTTCAAGCTAAATGTCCAACGTCCTAATTTTCTTTCATCCCACAAAGTGCATTATGTGGAAATCAAGGCAAAGGTTCCTAAAGTTGACTTTAGTAGGAGCAAATTGAGATGAAATCCAAATGCTTAGAAGCCTCTAAGGATACGAATCCCAAGGGCAAGCAATAGAATGTGAATTTGTTCAAGGATATTTGCTTCTCCTAAAGGGTTTAAGATTTTGATGCTCATGTTGAATGTTCGTTTTCTAATGTTTTTGATCAAGCAAAGTGTTTTGATTTCAAGAAAACTCACAACCCTATGGATATGAAAGACTGTATTTGTTGAGTCCCCACTTGGACAAGTCCAACTACGCTTATCTTTATTGAATGGTTAGATGCTTGACCCCACTGGCTCCCCTCCATGACACTCACTTATACAAGGTAGCCAAGCATCAACACCCATGAAACTCCAATGGCATGCTTTCCATTTCTACTAAAGACCGTAAAAGTGTGGGGCGGCTTCAGAACGATCATTCTTGCACCAAAAAATAGATCAAGGATTTGGGAATTCTAAAACAAGGGTTTTAATTTAGACTTTTTCATTTGTAGGAGTTGACCCAGCTTGGCGAGAGACCATTGTTGCTCTTCTCGTCGGAGTCAACTACATGATATTGGCATTTCTTCCAATACCCACATTTATATCCCGATTGGAAATACTCTCAGGTTCAGAGTGTTACCAGTTGAGTCATTCCCTTGGGTGAGTACTTTTTCCCCAAGGCAGGCCCTCTAAGATAAACAAAAGCAAATAAACATATTCATAGTTCAATCAACCTTTATTTAGAAACAAAGGGAGAACACATGCAATAAGTTTATTCACACTCACACAATTTTTTGTTCAATTTTAAACCCAAATTGAAGTGTGTATGGGCAATTATTTATGCAAATTAATGTCACCAAAATCCTTTTTGATTCTCAAGATCACCGTGAGGAGTGAGAGAAGCACATACATCTTTTGATGATATTACTTTCTGTACATAATTGCAAAACAAAGCAAGCACTTGTTTATTTTAAATCCTCAAAGAAAAAGTGAGTTTTTTTTAAAAGTACCAAAGTAAGTGTGACAATCTACCTTGTTCAATTTTCAATCCCAAAACAAACTTGGTGCAGGAGCACCTGCCAAAGTGCAAGCATATTTTGAAGTATTGTTTTAAAATCAATTTTATTTTGTTGTGCAAGGTCTTTAACACCATATAGATTGTGTTTGAGGACCTTTTTTTTCTTAGGTTGAAAGTTAAATAAGTTGGGAATCCTTTTTGTGGTTGATTCCTAAGCTTTTGTCTAAATTTTCAAAACACACTGTGTTTTCGAACAACTTGTCTTTGGCCGTTCTTAGGCTAAAAATGAAAACCTAACTGTTTTCTAAGCGTTGTAAAAGGTGGTGCTCGACCTTTGAAGAGGTTGGATGCTTTTGATGTTGGTAGTTTTTATGAGAACAAGCAAAAAATAGTAATTTTTGTGTTGAAAAATCTGGTTTTCTATTCTTGATTGCGTGGCAGCAATCTTAATGGATTGAGCAAGATTTTTGTGTGTTAGTTGGCATGTAAAGAATCCTTTTTAATCACTATTTTGGTACATTAGATAGTTCTATCCATCGTTTTCATTCATTTATAAATTTTCTGTGTGTTTTGTTGTTGTTGTTTTGTCTGGTAAATGCATTGAAAATGGAGATTTAGCCCGCACTCCAACTGTACCAAGAAGTATGGAGACATTGGGAAGGTGGCTAAACTCCATTAGTGTAAATATTTTAGGGATAGGAGCCAGTAGAAGTTCAGATAGCATGCTACAAAGCTTTTCCTAGGTGAGCTTGTGATGCCTGGTTTGGAAAAGACAATCAGAGACAAGTCTTAATGCAGCAGGGGTGTAAACTCTTTAACAACTAAGGTGTGAAATGATTGCAGGAGACCATAACCAAGGTCAGACAAGATCCAGGGGTCATCACCAATCCATTTGGTGGCTGGAAGGAGGAAACAATCCACTATGTAACCAAGAAAGGCTATAAAAAGCCCTAAATCTTTTAAAATCAGGGTAACCCTATGTATGACCTGAGAAGGTCTGAAACCCCAAAAATCTTGAAGAGCTCCAAAATTGAGCCAGGGTTCTTTCTTTGAGTTTATGGTGTTCACCGAGCAGGAAGGAGCAATAGCCTAAAACCTCGGGCTAAGAGACCTAATAGGGGCTCATGGCTACTAGCCCTCCTAAAACCCTAGCCTAGGTTTTGGGGCAGCAATAGAAGAAAGAAGTCCTGTGATGGAACAAGAAACATAGTAGGATAGTTTTGAAGCCATGGGAGAGATATCACACCCCTGCAACAAGATTTGTAAACATTTGGAGATCAGCTAGTCTTTAAGAGCATTAAGGGCTAGATGGAGAATGTGAGAAAAAGCACCAAGAACTTCTTGGTTGGATGCATTGTAAATGATAGCAGGGTTGGTCAGTAAGACCATGAGTTCTATTATCAGGAATAGGACTTATAGGTCAGGGTGGAAAAGATCCCTTAGGAGTTCTCAAGACAAGGACTCTGAGCATGGAATAGTGAAACTCTAGTATGTTTGTTCTAAAGTTCTTTTGAAGCCCTTGTAGTGAAAATTAAGTTCTTTTGAAAATTCCAAAAGGATGTGAGTTGATTTAAAATAGAAAACTAAAGCATAAAACGAAATCCTTAAGCATTTAAAAATGCTTTTTCAACTCCAAATTTAATGCTTCAATCCTCTTTAATTCCAAGATTCTTCAAGGATTACTTCTAATGCTTCAACGTTGTGAATTCTTCGTGCAAATGAAAACCTTTATGGCCATTGTGTAGGTGTAAATATAAATTCCTCAGCTTGCTCTAGCATTCTTTCTGCCAGCGATCGATCTATGCATGAATAGAATCGCATAGCTGCTACCGCTGTCTAGTTTGCTAATTCCTGCGATAACTTAATGCAGAAAAGATTGCCTCTATCTCTAAGAAAGTATGTTGGCACAAAAAAAAGAGGTCAAGCAGTGAACAAAGTAATGCATTAAATTTCAATGATAAAATACATCGATTATATCAACAATTATATGAGCATCAAATGGAGATATCAGCAACTAGAGATAAGAGAGATACGCCATAATGTTTTGCAAAGCACTATTTTAAAGTCTTCATGAGAGAGGAAACTACACCATATTTTGAGTTAACCAAGATGTGTAGTTTTGTACATTATAGATTGTGGTAAGAGACATTATCAAAGTGCAGCAAGCAGGGAATAACAATAAACACAGTTATGCCATTACTAGTTTCAACCTTCTCTGAATCTCTAGTTTGAAAACAATCTACCATATTGTTAGTTATTGAACAGCTGATCCTTAGAATAGCTGAATAACCCAATTTGTAGGAAAGGAAAAATCAAAGAAGACCCTTTAATTATAGTCTACTCATGATTTTATCTACTCAGCATAGAAAAGAAATCAAAATAGAAAGCCATTTTCAAACACCGATTTGTAACATGCTCATGATCACAGTTCTACTTAGATTACTAGCCCTCCTTCTAGTGCCATTTTGTGGATGCTAAATCTGCAAATGGCTAAAACCTCCAACACACATCATTAGCAACAAAGAAAATATTCACATCCATATGAGATTTAATCCAACATGCTTTAAAATGTAAACAAATAACAAGGTAACTAAAGCAAAAGCATATGAAAAACATGATGCAAACCCTATCTCATATTGGATTGGTGCTTCTATGAAAAGAAGCCCTTTCCCAATCCTTCCTAAGCTCCATGATGAAGATGATATGAAATTCTATGAAGATATGATATGGATTCAAATGACAATGAAGATGATATGAAATGCTATGAAGATATGATATGGATTCAAATGACAATGATCGAGCTATTTATAGCCAAGAAGGATAGAAAATTTCCAAAAATGGAGGATGTGGGACTAAAGATCCACCAATAGGAAGGATCCACTTGTCAACTTGTGATAGATTGAGGAATGAGCACATTTTGGTCAATGTGCCAAAGAGGGGGAGATTCAAATTTGAATTTGAGAGTTAAATGCTAAGTGGGGGACATGTAAGAGTGAAGTTATTGCCATGTTGGAAGGGACAAGTCAACTTGCTTTTTCAAATTCAAACTTGGAGAATATTCCCAAAATATTCTTTGTTGAGGGAAAATGAGGATTTAAATAAATCAATAAATTGATTTATTTGTGCAAGTGGGAAAAGCTAGAGGATGTGATGGGTGATTAGATTAGATTTAATCATAATTAGATTAACTTAGATGATGATTAGATGGTTTTGACCCATTTGACTTAAATATTTGGATTTAAATTAAATCAAGGGGAAATGAAAGGTGATTTCATATTTAATTAAATAAAGGTTTGATCTATTTAATTAAAAGGATGATGATAGCCTTAAATTATTTAATAAAGTTAATTTATTTAATTTAAATTGATGACCTTAGGAGATTAATCAATTAAACTTGGTTTAGTTAATTGACGAGCAAATATGAATTAGTTAAATATGCATGATGTCAATTTGACATGTCTACAAGATGATAAACCGAAAGCATGGATTAAAACACATGATGGTTTTGCTCATGCTACGATGGGTTCGATTACAATCCTTTTACAAGTAGGATCAAAGAAATCAAATGTATAATTATCTATCATCTCTAATTTAGATCAATTTCATTTGAAGCTAGGATACAAATGGCTTCGCTCCATGAATGGGGTCTCATCCGTTGTCCATAAGTGCTTAAATTCTCTAGTCGGCAATGAAATATTCATTGTGAACCATAGTGGCTTCATCCCTCCATCTTCTTGTGGAAACTTTTCCTTAGATTATTTTTGGCATGAGCCCATGGAACCTATAAGACCCTGTGAAGACTTTCTTTTCCTATCCTACCAAATTTCCAAAGAAAAATGCATAGCCAAATTATCCCTTGAGAATTTGCCTCCATCTATGATTGAACCTCTGCCACTTGAAGAAAACAATACTGAGCTTAAAGCCCTTCCAACAAACCAAGACCCATCCATCCAAAATCCCTTGCTTATTTCCTATAAAAGGCCTAGAGAAAACCAAACAACTCCTAGTCCACCTCCTAAGTAAATTTATAAAGCCAAAGAGAAAGTGGTTGAACCTTCCATGGTTTCTTACATTCTTCCCTCACAACAAGAAAAGGAACCTATGGTTGAAAAACTTGCTCTTACACAAATGCAAGTTGAAAACCATAATAAAAGAAGCTGAAATGCCAGAGTGTAGGTGTAGACATCATGCTATTGCTTGAAAGATGAATGAAGAGAACAACATTGAAAATCAAAATCCGAACTTGACAGAAGCAATAAATGATGATCCTCCTCTCTTACCAGAACCAGTAGAATTTACGTCTCCAACACAACAAGGACCGACACATTCTATGGATATTATAATTCATCCTCCTATTGTGGTTAACTTGGATGATGATGAAGAAACTAATAAAATTGATAAGTGCATAATGAGTTGAATTTATTATTTACCTCTTCCATGAGCTTAAATGATAACAACCATGATGATCCTCCTAAACCAAGTGATGCACCACATGTTGAACTTGGTGATTCTCCTATTACAACACTTGATGTTGTCCCTCTTTCTAGTGATCTACATTCCACATATACTGAATAAGACTAGGATGTGGATGATCTATTGGATGGTTGACTCACATGTGCTTTACTAGTCTTTTATCTTTTCCTTTTCTTTTGCTTCCCTTTTTTCTTTCCTTTTTCTTTTGATTGGATGTGTGTAATGTGATCCCCTGTGATGTTTTGTTTGATGCTTCCTCTATCTATGTGCATTACTCTATTTATACCTTCATTCTTCTATATGTCATAAGTTTTTCTCCTTTTCTTTGGTCTTTACCCTTCATTTTCATTATCTTTGTTTTCTTTTCATTTTTGTCTTGTGTTTTCCTTTTGTGGATGACGCATGGTGTCAAGACACCCTATGTCTCTTCCATGTTGACCCAAAATATTCCTCATTATCTTTGCTTTCTTTTCATGTTTGTCTCTTTTTTTTTCTTTTGGGGATGATGCAAGGCATCGAGACACCCTATGTCTCTTCCATGTTGAGCCAAAAGATTCTTCATTATCTTTTCTTTCTTTTCATTTTTGTCTTTTGTTTTCCTTTTGGGAATGACACACGACATCGAGACACCCTATGTCTCTTCCATGTTGACCCACAAGTATTTTCTTTTTCTTCGCTCTCTTTGTGTCATTCTTTTAGTTCTATGTGTATTTGGGGAATGATGATAGTTTTGAGCTCTCTGATATCATTGCAACAAAGAAAAATACTGACCCCGAATCCATAGATCCCTTATGTGTTTCTAGGGGGTAACTCTCTTTTTCTTTCTCTTTTCATGTTTTGGCTACTTTAAAGTAATTGCTCATAGCATGGTGCTAGCTGTTTCTTTAAAGTGGGGGCATACATTGGCATTATTTTGGCATGCTTTTAGTGCATTTTTATTTTTCATGTTCCTTGATGTGATTTTCTTGCTTCATTGATCTATTTTCTCTTCGTGGTGACATTGGGAGTAATGTCCTTCAAAATCGTGATCTTTCTTAGCATATTACATTCCTCTTGGTGGTGATGTAACACACTGCGTTCCCTAAGTTTCAAATATTTTATCCTTTGATTGGTCCTCTATTGGAGACATTAGGAATGATGTCCCCTAAGATTAACACCTTGCATGAACTAAGAAAAATCCCTTTGAACATCCCTCTTTCTTGTTACATTTTTTCTTTCGTTCCTTATTAAATTCATGGAGGTATGGCTTGATATGGTTCCCTGGGGCTCACCTAGTGACCACCTAGTAGCCCTTGTGAGCATGCATTTTTGTACCTTATTAAATTCATGGAGGTATTGCCTTGATATGGTCCCCTGGGGCTCACCTAGTGAACAACTAGCTTCACTAGCCCTTGTGAGCATGCATTTTATTTGTGTAGTGGACAATGTGTTCCACCTGTAAACTTCTCTTGGAAAAATAGCTTGGACCCAGTCCACGGCACATTGGATGACCAGTCAAAGCTTGATCTGTTTCATTTTTCTTTTTCCCTTTTCTTTTTCCTATCTTTGATGGTGTATGTTTGCGATCTGGTTATGGCTTCATATATAATCCATAGGTGTGTTCCTTTGTGCCTATGTTGGTTTGCCATAGGATCTTGATTCTAGGGGCTTGGCCACCCTCTTGGTTATTGCCATCCTATCTTACTAGCATTTGTACATTTGAACCCATCTTGATTGTGTGGTTGGCTACTTTAGTGTGAGTTTGAAGCAAGTTCATCCTCTCACTAAAGTGGGGGATAAATGTATTGTAGAAAAATGCATACCCTTGTATTTTCACACTTGTTTGGATCCTCCATACTTTATTTATCCCTATTTATGTATTAATTGGTCCTATTTTGCATCCACAATCCTAATGGATTATATCTTTTCATGGCTAATCCTGACAAACATCAAAGGGGAAATGATAATTTAATGATTTTGTCTGAGTGTCCTTGATTTTTAAGTCAAGACTAGGATGCCACCTAGGGTGTCTTTGTCCCCCAAAGGTCTTGGGACCCTAATTTTGAATGCACCTTAAAAAGGTCCCTTTTTGGAGTATGTGCCTCGAGTCTCATGCCTTGGGACTAAGACACCACCTAGGGCATCTTAGTCCCCCTTGAGGTATTTTTGGGATTCAATTTCAAATTCTGTCAAGACTTAGCCTCCTTTAATTAATGAATTCATATGCCTGCTTCGTGTGGTGTAATTTTTGGATATTAAGTATAGATAAGTATAAATACTAGGTTCCTTCACTCATTTTTCAGATCCAAGCATCCAAGTCTTTTGTGAGAAAATTCCTAATAGCAAATTGAGCATTCAAGAACATTTCATAAGGAATTTTAGGCCATCATAAAGATTGAAGCATCATATCAAGGATATTGTTGCATCATGTTTGTTATTGTGCTAACATTTGTGATGTAGGGTTTATGATTCAAGCAAGTGTTTTATGTAAAATCTACATCCTTCAAGAAAGAGTCAAGAACCACATCCATTGTAGCTATTTCAAGCATATTTGCAACACCTTATTACAAGGGTTTGGTGAGTTGTAGCATTGCATGTTGTTCATTCATCATTTCCCTTCATTATTCTACTCAAGGTTTAATTACCAACAAGGGGTTTGACCAAGGAAAACACCTATTTACTAACAATCAACAAGTTTTTCCTCTCGTATGTGTTTGTGATTGCAGAATTAGGTTGAAGAATTGAAGATCATTTAAAGTGCAAAGTTGCAAGGTTGTCGTCCTCATGGAAACTCGCCTACAGGCCAAATCTAGAAGTTTCAGAACCTGAGATCAAAGAAGAAGGAAGTGCAAACATCAAGCCTCATGACCACATTCAGAGATTCCTAAAATTCTAGATGAGACTAAGTCACCACCTAGGGTGTCTTAGTCCTCCCAAGGGTATTTTTTAGAAATTCTTCCAAATCTGGTTTTGGTATCTGAAGATTCTGCATCTACCTCAAAAAGAAGCAGTGGTACTAAGACAATAGTAAGGGCATATTTGTCTTCCATAGCTCATTTTGACAACTTATTTACATTTCTGGAATCCTCATTGCATTTCCAGACTTCCCAGGTGCACATATACTAACTTGTTGTTTCATTATTTCATCATTTGCATCCTTCATTTTGCTTGCATTTTTAGGTTTTGTAGGTTGAATGTTTATTTGTCTTTTCCAAGCATTTGCTTGGTAGTGAACCCCTTGAAGCTTAAAGAACCCCTTCCTAGGTCTTCCTTGTTGAGAATTGACTCACCTTGTGAGGTTGATATTCAATCCAATTAGGACTCCTAAGACATTATTGACTGACAATTGGAGAATAGGAGTGTTTTATGACCTAGACCTTAAAGAATCTCCCATTTTTCTTATTGTTTAGTAATTTGAATGTTAAAATGCCGCCAACAATATGTCCAACATTGGGTCCTAGCTAAGAAGGGGGGGCCATTCACCCATGGGAAAATGGGCCTTGGCCCAAATTTCTAGGTTAACAAATGCCGAGGGAAATTTGATGATTGGTTGTATTTATTCAATGCTTGTCCTCATTCAGAAAATGGAAAAAAATAGGCCTTGGAATGCATAATTTAGCAAATTATAAGCTTAATTAAGTCCAATAAATTAGGGGGATAAAACATAATGTGAAATTATTAAGGTATATAATTTTCTACGTTGTATTTAGCCCCCACTTTAGTGAGAATATGAACTTATGCTCAAACTCTCACTAAAGTAGAGAAATATATGTCAAGATGGGTCCAATTGTCTGAATGTCAAAGCTCGATAGCATGACTAGGGATCAAGGAGGTGGAAAATCCCCTAGGCTCCAAGATCCCAGGGTAAACAAACATATGCACAAAGGAACATACATGTGTGATATACAACAAGACAAGATACACAAATGCACATGTTAGAAAATAGGAAGTATTCTTAATGAAAACTCATGACAATAAACAAACTTACACAAGGTTAGTACTTAAAATGATTCAACTTGGTAAGGAAAAGAGAGCTCAGTCTTAAAAGGTCCCAAATACCAAACATCATCTATTCAACATTTGAGAAAAATGATCCATGAGGACTGAAGTCATGTACATCACTCATGGAACACATGGCTCCACTAGCAGGAAAAGTGTATTATGTTAGGTGGCCATGTTAAAAGGGATGCTCAGTTTCATGACCCAACAAGCTCCATTATGTTGAATTCATGAACTATCTTGCAATAACTCACCTTAGGGGGTGCAAAAAAACTCACCTCAGGGGGTGTAATAAAACTTACCTTATAGGGTGCATAAATTTTAACATCTCAAGGGATGAATTGATAACCACACCTCAAGGGGTGCTACAAACAACACCACCACCAAAGGGGGTACGTCAATATGTCAAACATCACAAGATGAAATGGATAAGGATAAATATGCCTCCCACTTAAAATGTCAACATACTTGCTATGTTGGTATTTTAAGGAGAAAGAGGGGAAGAGGGAATCCTTGAAAATAATGCACACCTCCCTAAAACAAGTCATCCTTTCCTCCCAAGCATAGAGACAAGGATGACCAAACCAGTGATCATCATGTTGCTGCCATGAAAAATATAGTTGTACTTGAGATTGTACCACCACGAATGGCAATGAGCAAGACAAATAAAGCTACAAATGCCACATAGTGATGAGCAACATGATAGGATGACTCAGATAATTATTGATTAGAGGAATTAGGTGCGTCAACACAAGGAAGAGCACCATAATCTTTAAGATGTATTTTATTACTCAAGGTCTTACATTCATTAGTAGAATGACCATACACTCGATGATATGCACAAAATGAGCATTTTTTGTAGAATTTATTTAGTGTTCTTGGAGGGAGAGTAATCAAATAGGCTTTAAGAATCCTTGATAGTATATTATCTCTATGAATAGTAGGGGAAATTTCTTTCTCTTGTAAAGAAAATATTGCTTTCTTATCACAAGATGTCATACATACAATAGATGATAAAGAATTAGATGAATATGAGTGGTGATCCCACAACATTGGTTTACAATTTTTGGCCAAACTGGACACTGAACTGATTTTTTCTAAATAAATCTTCACTTTCAAACACCTATAGCGGCTAAACCGTGAGGAATTTGAAGATGTTGCAAACTAGTTATTTGTGACATTTTGTTTGTATATTCTAAATATATTTTTTTCAAAAAAATTGGAATCAGATTGCACTTCTTTTTCCATCTCCTTCGAAAACTAGTTTTTTTCAGTAAACATCATTTTTAAGGAGTGACGCTCACCACATAACACAACTTTTTTTTCCATGAAAGATAAAATTCTTTTTTTTTAATTTAGATTTGTAGCTACGATATCTAGTGCTTCCAATTGGTTTCATAGTGTTTTATTGAATATATTTTCTTTAATCAAGTGGGTATGTGCAGGATCATGATGGGCCAAAAAGTGGCAATATGATGGGTATGTGGTGATGACTTTTTTTTACCCAAAATTGATGAAACGAAAAGGGTTTTTAAAGGAGATTATCAACTTTCCACCAATATAAATTATGTTTTACTTTGAATTTAATAAGTAATTATTATTCATTTTCTATTCAAATTACAACTAAAGTCCTGATTAATAGACTGATTGAAAAACATCTATAGCTTTCAAATGGTATCAAATTTTTTGAATCCAAAACATGTGTCACATTCTATGCTTCGCATACTATAAGATTAAAAAAGAAAATTGAATTTCATGAAGTTTTGACCAAATTAACATGGTCAAACATACAATTTTTTTATATTTTTTAAAAGTTGTAATAAAAAATTCATAATTAATTATTTACTTGGAAAAAAATTACAAAAAAAAATGTATCACATTGGGACATGAGTACTCTACTTATATCTAAAATATTATAAGAAAATATTATCATTTTATTGTGGTTAGGGTGGTCAAACAGACACCTACTTCTTATTTTTTCTCTGAAATTTAAGTACTACTACATTGAAATTTCAAATTTTCACTAAAGACTTTGTTTTTTTTAAACAAACCTAGTAGTTTAGAAACTATATTCAATTTGCTATAGATTCTATTCTTACATATTTTTGAGATAATATAGATAACTTATTCAATTTTTTTACGTCAAGTTTCCTAACTCTAATTTTTTTGATTTTTTTGCAACTTAAGGACCTATTTTTTCCATGATGATCCTGCACATAGCCAAGTTTTGAAGTCAAACCAATTACAATTCAGACATAGGTAGACCATATCACACATAACTTTTTTGTATGTATAGAAATTCAATTTTTTTTGTTTTGTTGGATCAAGGACTTCAATATTTGGTGCACTCATATTTTTCAAACAAAAATTGATAATCTTCTATTTTTCCACATGTGCAGAACAGAGAGTTTGATTTTCAGTGAAAAACCTACATTCACAAGAAATAAAAAATAAGTATAATAATAAAATTTAATTTAATTAAACTTATACTTTTTTGGAAGATTATAATAAGGACTATGTACTTACAAAAAATAAATTTTAAATGAATTCAGTTGATCCCCCAAAAGGTAAATCAAAAGGTATTTTTTATCAGCATTTTGATAGGTGTAAAGGAGACTCCGTTATAGGTATGGTTTAAAACTAGCGAGGTTCTATCCAAGGGGATTTGGTCTAAGGTTGTTTGATCAAACCCTCTTCAATTGGAATCCTTTAAATGGAACTTTTCAAGGCTTAAATCATTATATTTTCTAAAAATATGTGAATTCAGCAAAAATCAAGATCTCCCTGAAAGTGTAAACCACTATTGTGGCAGCACTTGCTGCAGGAAACCTAGACCCTTCTTAGAAAAGTACGGTTTAGACTTTACTTGATCCCTAAATTTTTTTTCATTTTTTCATTACATACATGTTTAGAAAGAATTTTGTAACCAAGACCATAACATGCTTCCAACTCAAATTAAGAGATTTTATCTACATGCTTCTGAGAAATATTAGCTTCTTCATGAGCATGCAAATCTCGTTTAAGTTTTATAAAGTTATGCATTTTATTCTCATGGGGGATGGGATTTGAAGAGCCCCCATCACCATCATGGGGTGATGTTGTTGATATAGAACTAAGTTGATAAAATAAAACACAAGACTATTTTTGTTTAGATTATGATATTTTGTACTCTCTCATATAGGAGGGCGTAAAATATAATGCTCCCCAATTATTGTCTAAGGATTTTATTGTGGGTAATAGACAAATGGGATTACCATCAATATGTGGAGGTTCACCTTTGAAGTTGGAATCAATGTATTAACAGAGTTGGAAGTATTATGTTTGGCTTTGCCTTGTAACTTATAACTCTCTTCATCTACTTTAACCATGTATATCTTGTTATTATGTTCATAATTCATCTCACGGTGAAGTGTACATGGGACTTCCTTCATGGAATGAATCCACGGTCTACCTAGGAGAAGGTTGTATGAAAGAAGTCCGAAAATGATATGGAGAAGAGTAGGACAAACCACAGGTCCAACCTAAATGGGTAATGAGATCAATCCTAATGGTTTCTTATTAACATTGTCAAAGCCACAATTATTAAAATTATTGGGTTCTATGAATTTCTTTTCCACTCCAATTTTATCTAGGAGGTCAATGCTATAAACATTAAGAGCCACCCCATTGTCAATGAGTTTACGCCTAACTTCCATTTCATTAATGATCACCTTTATCATTAAAGCCCCATGTTTGTTTTAGATCTCAAGAGAGGGTAGTTCATGTTGAGGGAATGTAATATCTAACATTGTCACTTGCATACAATCAAATGAGGTAGATACATCACTCATTCTAAAAAACTATGAGATATCAGGGTGATCCCACAATACTGGTTTACAATTTTTGGCCAAACTAGACAATGAAATATTTTTTTCTAACTAAATCTTCACTTTCAAGCACCTATAGCGGCTAAACCGTGAGGAATTTGAAGATGATGCAAACTAGTGATTTGTAACATTTTTTTTGTAGATTCTAAATATTTTTTTTTCAAAAATTTTAGGAATCATATTGCACTTCTTTTTCCATCTCCTTCAAAAATTAGTTTTTTTCAGTAAGCAACAGCTTTAAGGAGTGACACTCACCGTATAACACAACTTTTTTTCCATGAAAGATGAAATTCTAATTTTTTCAAATTTAAATTTATAACTATGATACCTGGGGCTTCCAATTGGTTTCATAGTGCTTTATTGATTTTTTTTCCTTAATCAAGTTTCGAAGTTAAACCAATTACAATTCAGACAAAGGTGGACCGTATAACGCATAACTTTTTTTGTATGTATCGAAATCCAATTTTTTTTGTTGGATCAAGGACTTCAATATTTGGTGCACTCATATTTATCAAAAAAAATTGATAATCTATTATTTTCCATATGTGCAGAACAAAGAGCTTGATTTTTTATGAAAAAACTATGTTTAATAAAACTAAAAAAATAAATACATAATAAAAAAAAAACATATTAAAATGATATTTGTTGGATAGCTTATTATGAGGAATACCATCATTTAGTTGGGTCTATGAAGTCTCCTCCATTTTCATCCTCAACTTGAGCTTTGAAGCACAAAATTATGGACCAAACCCCTAGGGATTCGCTCGAACCGGGGTTCAAGCAAACCCGCTTTCCACAAGCCTTTACTTTTGGATTTTTGTTGAGAATGGTGGGCCCCATCATTAAATGAGTTTGCTTGATGGAGGGTTCTAGCGAACCCCCTTTGGGTTCATGTGAACCAAGAGTTTGTTTGAACCCCCAACAACCAAAATTTTTTGCATGGGGTCATTTTTTGCAACTTTTCATTCCTCACTGGAATTGTAAACCACTTTTGTGGGTTTACCCATCAACATTCTGCAAAATTTCTTGGAGCATCCTTTTGTGTGTAGGTGATGTTTGAATCAAATACCAAAGAGTGATTTTTTTCAGAGTATGAAAAAATTTCTTGACAAGATATTCCCTACCACTAAGCTAAGGAATGTTATATGTGTGAGAAACTTTTTGATAACATGGTTGTTGTGACACATGATTACTAGTGATTTTCCTTACAAATTTCAAGATACTACCTAGAGGTTTTAGTTTGTTTTGAGGCGGTCCTATGATGGGAGGTGAATCAATTGTTACATGTGTATTCATAACCTCAACTTAGTTATCTACTTGTTGATGACATTCTATTGAGGGGGGATCTAAAGTCAACTTAGCATCTTCATCTATGCCATCCATCTCACTATTTGTTGAGAGAAGTGTACCAATGATTTCATCCTCATGTGTCATAATATCTTCCCAAGTAGGAGAATTATTGGGATAGAAACAAACAATATTTTTATGGCACTCAACGATTTAATCTTCTAACGCCATAATACCATCCTCACAAGTGGGTGATGTATCAGGGGTAGAAAAACTATGATTGTACATTTGATTGCCCATGATTTCATCCTCTTGCAGCAAAGTGATCTCACAAGAAGGGAAGATGTTGGGAGGTAAATGAATATTTGGAAAAGTGATATTAAGAAATGTGTCAATGGTTCCACTTTCTTGCATTAAGATACTTGCACAATTAGGATGGATATTATGAGAATAGCTACTATGGTTATCATGAGTATCAATGATTGCATTTGTTGTAAGGTTAGAAACCTTAGTGGATGATCTAGGTGAGATGAAGTCCCCAAGGCCATCATCTAACATGCCAAAGACATAACAACTAAAGGGCTTGGTAAATGTAGAATGTTCTTTTGGAAGGAGGTCTAACATGATTCGATTATTATGGTTTTTAATTTTTACAAAAATGAAGCTAATCCAAATTATGTAATAGTTCAGAAAATTCAAACAATTGCTCTGTAGATCTAAAATTTTGAAGCACTGAAAAGTAAAATTATTTTAAAAATTTTACTAAGCTAAGAAAAATG
This sequence comes from Sequoia sempervirens, assembly GCA_007258455.2. Taxonomy (NCBI): domain Eukaryota; kingdom Viridiplantae; phylum Streptophyta; class Pinopsida; order Cupressales; family Cupressaceae; genus Sequoia; species Sequoia sempervirens. The sequence goes on along the minus strand of VDFB02047144.1, from coordinate 7,549,556 downwards.
ACAAATTTGTTTAATATGCAATAAATACTATTCTACAATTTCAAAATAGATATTTACCAGTAGACATAGAATGGAAACATAGAGAAAAATATGTGAAAAAGACTATTGATGCATCTATACAAGGACAAGGTCACCCAGGGGCGAATGGGTCCTTGTTCAAGGTTCTGCAAACTAAGAAATTGAATGTCTAAGTTTTTGTTTAAGGTTACTATTCTTATCTAAAAATAGGTTTGATACTGACTATTTTTCCAAAATTTTCCAATGTAATGAAAATGTAAATTTATGACGGAAATGGCTCGCGTCTGGTTCTGCGAAGGCCGAGCTAGGGCACCCGTGCCCTAGCTCGTGTTAGTTCTTTTTTGCTGCTGCGCAGTCTGGGTAGGGGGATTTAGGGGTTTCCGGGGGTGACCGTCTTCTCCTTGTGGCACATTTTGCTGTGTGGTGTGGGCGGCTGGCAAGAGATCCGTTTTGTTGAAGGTTTTGGTGCACTCAGGGACGGGTTTCAGCACGATTTTGTCTATGCTCGGGGCTTGGTTCTGGATCTGGTGAAGCTTTTTCCTGTTGTGTGGAGGTGGGACCTTTTTCATCCTGTGTGGAGGTGGGAAGGAGCCCGCCGCTAGTTCATTTTGGTGTTATTTATTTTCCCCCGTCTGGTGAGGGTGTGGGAGGGGTGGTTTGGTTGGAGATTGGAGAGGTGCGTGTGGAGTGGGACTCGTCCCCTCATTGCCTCTCGGGTTGGTTCTTTTGCTTAGGGTATGATGGCCTTATCTAAGGGGGAGATGTCTGGGGCTTCTCCTGATCTGAATTTCAGAGCAGCTATTGGCTCAAAGTCCCCAAAGCAAGGGATGTCGATGTATAATAACAATCTATTTGCAATGGATTCTGGGGCTGATGGTGTGGGGCAATCCTCTGGTTCACGAATCATAAAGATTAATGGATGTCGTTGTAAGGAATGACCAAAATTTGTTGTCCCATCGGAGATGATCACTGAAGATATTGAATATTATTCAAACCATTCATTATATTGCAAGTTTTTGGGGATGAGGGTGTCATTACAGTTTTTGGAGCTCTGGGCCCAGAGAACTTGGGAGCCGGAGGGAGAAATGGAGTTAATGATGTTGGCTAACAATTATTTTATGGTTTCTTTTAACTGTTTATGCATTGCAATTTAACCCTATATTGCGAATCAGGACCATCGTGTCATTTACCTCGTCTCCTAGTGGAATGCTGTCGGGAGGATGTGTTGCTGCTTGCTGCTTGGAAAAGTGGGAACCTCATCACAAACCTTGGGTAAAAAGGTACTGACTTTTGCACGCATTTGTGTTGAAATTGACCTAAGTAGGCCTTTGCCCAATGCAATAGATATGTGTGCAGGTTCATATTCTTGGGTGTAGCAGTTGGACTACGAGACCCTTCCTTTTCATTGCCGGCTATGTCATGAATATGGCCATTTACTGAGGAAATGTCCAAGATATAAGCCCATGGAGCCCCAACCTTCATTGCCTTCTCGCAACATTCCAGGCGCTGATAAGGGGAAGGGTGTTGATTCTAATGTGGAGGCTGGTTCTGATGGTTTTGTGCCAGTCAAGGCTCAGAATAGGAATAGGGGGCAAAAGAGACCTTTTAAGGAAAGGCAAGATGAGGTTATTTTTAACAAATTTGAGATTTTGGACGATCTTAGTCAACAGGAAGTGAACCCTGGTCTATTAAATCTGGGGCAGGGGTCTGATGGGCTTGCTCATGAAGACCTCATTATGGAATCATCTAAGGAACCTCTTGGTGATTATGGTATGTACACGGACACTGTTCAACCATCAGAGGTTTCAGAGGCTCCGGTTTCTCTGGCAATTGTTCCAACAGTGGGTGAGGAGTCTTCTCTTCCTGGGTAGAATGTGGGTCCAGATTCGGCTAAGAGGCCCAAGCCTCCAAAATTGGGCATCTTGCAAAAGGATATAAAGAAAGGGGGGGCAGAGAAATTTGCTAAACCTGGTAGGAAGAAGGATGTGGAAAAGATAAAATTGACAGGTGAGAATTTGGTGGAGTCAGGGTCGGTAAAGACTCTGGATTCTCTTTTTTCGAGCCCATTGAAATGATTGTTCTTTCATGGAATGTAAGGGGCTTGAACAGCGGCCCTCAACAAAAAGCGGTTCATGATTTAGTTCACAAACATGGTCCTAATGTATTTTTTCTGTAGGAGACTAAGTTATCTGTTGAGAGTATGTTTAGCTTGGCTCCTAGGCTGTGGAGAAGTGGGGAGTGTCAATGTATTGGTGCTCATGGTTCTTCTGGGGGTGTGGCTTGTTTTTGGAATCCACAGAAAATTCAACCTCTTTGGTGGATGTCTTCTAAATCCACTATGTCTATGCTTGCTACTAGTTTTGAGACGGGGGAGGTTATCCTCTTCTCTAACATTTATGCTCCTACTGATTTTCGTGGTAAGCAAGCTCTGTGGTCCCATATCAGGTTTGTCCGTAGTATGTCACCTTTCCATCCATGGATTATGGTTGGGGGCTTTAATGCTATCAGTGCACTATCTGAGAAGCGGGGTGGTACTGTAAGGCTGGAGCCCTCTGCATTGTTGCTTCGTGATAGCATTAATTCTTTAAATCTTGTTGATATCAAGCCCAATAATGGTCAGTTTACTTGGAATAATCGGTGAGTGGGGGAGTTCTGTATTTCTAAAAGACTGGATCGCTTCCTGGTGTCCTATTACTGGGTTGGTGGGATGTGGTCTTCCTGCTCTGAGATCTTGGATTGGAGAGGCTCTGATCACTAGCCTATCAAGCTTGCCATTGATTCTCCTCAGGCTCCGCGTTCGCCTTCCTTTAGGTTCCAGCTCATGTGGTTGCGTGAACCTTCTCTGAGGGATTATGTGGCTGAATGGTGGAGGAATGGTAGGCCTACTTATGGTATGGCAATGTATACTTTTTCCAAGTTACTTCAATATGTTAAATATAAGCTTAAGTGTTGGAACTCTCAGTGCTTTGGGAACGTCTTCCATGCTAAGATGTTGGCTCAGGCTGAGTTGGATAGTATCACAAGGCAGTTAAGGGAGGAAGGGGTGACGAGTGAGCTTCTTTAGGCCGAGGCACAAGCTATGAGAAATTTGGAAGAGTGGGAGCTGAGGGAGGAAATGTATTGGAAGCAGAAGGCTCGGATAGAGTGGCTAAAAGAAGGGGATAAAAATACTACTTTTTTCTTCAATTCGGTGAAAGCCAGGAGACATGGGAATGCTATCTCTGGTCTTGTGAATGATAGGGGAGAACTTCTTTCTTCCTTCCCAGAAATTTCAAATGAGGTGAGGCAATATTTTTCTTCTCTCTTCAAAGAGGACTCGCAAGGGGGGTCACCTGAGGAGGCACAAGTTCTTTCTTGTATTCCTCAGCTTGTGTCTCAGGATTTGAACCATCATCTTATGAGGGATATCTCGCTTGAAGAGCTTGAAGGGACTGTTTTCCAAATGCAGAAGGGGAAGGCTCCTGGTCCGGATGGTTTTCCAGTCGAGTTTTACCAAGAGTTTTGGGATATAATCAAATATGACCTACTGGCAGTTGTTCAAGAATCTCAGAAGAACAAGCAGTTGTTAAGGGCCTTAAACTCTACCTTTCTTGCTCTTATACCCAAGTGTGAGGGCGCGGATAGGTTAAGCCATTTTCGGCCCATTTCTCTGTGTAATGTAGTTTATAAAATCATCTCTAAGCTAATTGCTGACAGGTTGAAAAAGGGGCTTGAGGAGTTAATTTCTGAAGAGCAAAGTGGTTTTGTTGCTGGTAGGCAGATTCTGAATGGGATTGATATTGCAACTGAAGCCATTCATTCTATGGCCAACTCCAAAGAAAAGGCAATGTTTATAAAATTAGATATGGCTAAGGCTTATGACAGAGTTCGATGGTCATTCCTTTGGCAGGTCCTTGGTGCTTTTAGATTTGCAGAGGAGTGGATTCAATGGGTTAAGAGTTGTGTTACGTCGGTCTCCTTCTCTGTGTTGATTAATGGGAATCACTCTGAGTTATTTGGTGCTTCTAGGGGGCTTCGCCAGGGGGACCCTCTTTCTCCCTATTTGTTTATTCTTCTTGCCGAAGGATTGGGGAAATTGATTAGATGGAACGTGGAGTCTAGTATCATTCAGGGTTGGCGGTGGGGAGGTAATTTACCACCGCAGACTCACCTTCAGTTTGTGGATGATACTGCTCTGATGGGTATGGCTACAATGCGGGAGGCTGCAAATTTACGTAGGGTGTTGGATGTTTACTTGGTTGCCTCTAGTCAATTGATCAATGAGGATAAGTCTTCTATTTTCTTCTTCAACACTCTGGGCCATATTCAGCAGAGGATTGCCCAAACTTTGAGGTTCCAGATTGGGACCCTTCCTTTGACCTATCTTGGTATCCCTATCTCGGTGGGAAGACTGCCTAGGGAGTCATGGCAGAGTATTTTGGACAAATTTCGGGTGAAGGTTAATCACTGGACTCATCGGTGGTTATCCTTTGCTGGTCGGGTTTAGCTAATCAAATCAGTGGTTCAGGCCTTGCCCATTTACAGATGCATGGTGCAAGTCGCCCCTTTGGGTTTTGTTAAGGACTTAGATTCTGTGACTCGGCAGTTTTTATGGGCGGGTTGCTTGGAGTCATCCAAATGGTGTCTTGTTCGTTGGGAGGTTGTTTGCAGCCCAAAGTCATATGGTGGCTTGGGTTTGCGGCAGATGGCTGTGACTGGTGTGGCTCTAGCGGCGAAATTGTATTGGCGGTGGTGTAAGGAGCAGGATAAAAGTTGGGCTAGTATCCTTTCCCAGAAGTATTTTCCTGGGATTCCTCAGTCTGAAATTCCTCGTTACCCCCTCGTTGGGAGAGGCTCGGTCATATGGAACACTCTAAAGAAAGGGGTTGCGCTTATTAAGGAAGGGTTATTTTGGATTTGCAAGAAGGGGTCTGAGGTTCAGTTCTGGTCAGATTCTTGGGATGGATTTCCCCCCATCATTTCTCAGTATCCTCACTTGTTGAACCTCTGTCAGAGATTTCTTGAGGCTGGGTGGTCTCGAGTAAGAGATTTTAAATCTGTCTCCTCTCATGGTCTGCTTGAGGTGGCTAGATGGAAGTCTCCTGAAGAGTGGCCGAATGTTGGTTTGCCAGAAGATTGTGCTGAGCTGCAAAGTATCCTTTCCAGAAGGCGTTGTAGCTCTCTCCAAGCTGATGATGTATTGGCTTGGTCTCCCAATCCAAGAGGGGATTTTTTGGTTGCTTCTGGATATTGGGCGTTAATGTCCCCCAGGATGGATGGGGAAGAAATCCAATGGTGGAAGAAGGCTTGGAATAAGTCTTCTTGGCCTAAATGTAATTGTTTTGTTTGGATGTTGGCTTGGAATAGATGTTTGACTTGGGACAATATTCAGAAGAGAGGCTTCCAGGGTCCGTCTATCTGTGTTTTATGTGGGGCTAATGAGGAGGACTTTGCTCATTTGTTTTTTCGATGCCATTTCTCCCTCCAGCTTTGGCACTTTTGGTGGGGCGTTTGGAAAAGTCCCTGTGTTCATGCTTCCTCATTGATTGAGTTCTGGCAGAGGCTGGGCAGGCCTCCTTCTATGGCCTCTTTTTTGCAGGAAGTGTGGTTAGTGGGGCCTTTCTTCATGCTATGGCAGATTTGGTTGGAAAGGAATCGAAGGATATTTCATGGAGAAAAGAAGCTGGTGCAACAAATTTGGCAACTAATTTTGGGCATGGTTCATGAGACAGTGGAAGCTAAGTGTGAGGTGGAATTCCCTTTGGAGAAAAGGGACGCTGAGGTGGTGGAGAGATTGGGGCTTCAGGGGTTGTCCTTGGCTTCGGCTTGTGGTAAGCGCGGGAGGCGTATGAAGCAGAAAGTTCATAGGTCTGGAAGATGGAAACTCCCCCCGATTGGGGTTCTAAAGATTAATACTGATGGGTCCTCCAGAGGCAACCCGGGGCTGGCTGGTATTGGAGGGATTGGTAGGGATCATTCTGGTTCGGTTGTTTTTCTCTTTTCAATTTATGATGAAAATGTAAATTTATGACAATTTCAAAACAAAATGAGAGCTTTTTTAATGTAATTTTGAATTGAAAATCTGATCTAAATGACTGAAACACTCCTTAATGAAAGCTATGATGCAATATGGATGCAATGTTTTTGGATTTTTATGAATTTTTATTATACAATTATGAAATCCTAAATGAAATATGCAAAACAAAATGATGTAAAACCTAAATCTGTTTTGAAAAACTACCAAATCTAAAAGCTATGATGTCAAATGTTAGGTTCACCAAAATGAAACATAAAAATGTGGGGATACCTTAAGTTTAGTTTCCAAAACCTAGGGTTCATTTCAACATTTTTAGGATTTCATTGGGATGCAAATCAACAAGGTGCATAGATTGACTTTAAACCTACAAGGTGAGTTAATCAAACCTAGATCTACAAATTTTTGAGTCTTAGGAATGAATTAGAAATGATTTGGAATGATTTCCCTAATTAGACTATATGACTTGATATGTAAAATGTGAAATATTGAAGAAAAACTAACAAAAATAGTAATTTGCAAGTGGAACTAGAAACTGTAGACTAATGTGTACCTTCAAGGAAAAGTTTGTTTCAAGCACTGTAGGAGGATTGCGCCACCCTTGGGTGAATGGGTCTTTGTAGATGTATCCTGATCAACTTTTGGGGTCTTCTAATGTCAGTCTAAGCTTTGGATTCTTGCCTACAAATCTTTCAGAACACTATTAGATATTTTTGTAACTAAGTTTTTGTGGCTTAACAAGATATATGACAACAAATGCATCAATGGAGAATTTTCCTTTAAGATTCCTTTAATCCTCTTCAACCTGAGATCTTCACATTCACAAAGAGGAAATGTTGGCCCATTTTAGGGGATTGCCTCAGTCAAACCCCTTGTAAGTGTTTCCACTTCCACAATAGAAGTGCCAATGATAGAAATGGTACTTGAATGAAAGGAATGGTGAAATCACAAAGTGTTACAACTCATCACCCTTCAGTGACTTCCATGAAGGACTGAAGTCATACAAATCACATCAAGGATTTGCATCTTTCTTGCTTGAATGTTTGAATGCTTTTGAGACCTATAAAAACAAAACAATGATAACATGACATCATGAACTCACATACACTTTGACATGATGCTTGGATCTTGAATTGTTACAATAAAGCTCTTGAAATGCTACTCTTTACAATAATGCTTGCTCATAAATTCTTCATTTAGTTGTTTTCTAGTTTTAAATGGTGAAAAGACTAGATATTTATAGGCATTTGTTTAAATTCCCAAAAATTAGATCCCAATAGCCGACCTTTGTAATTTGAATTGTGAACATTAAAATGCTGCCAACATGTCCAAAAATGGGTCATGGCTAAGATGGGGGACCCATTCACCCATGTGGATGTTGGCCCAGATTTCTAGGACAACAAATGTTGGGGGTAATTTAATGATTGGTTGTATTTATTCAATTCTTGTCCTCCTTCAGAAAATGATGAAAAATAGGCTTTGGAATACGTAATTTGGAAATTTAGAAGCTTAATTAAGTCCAATAAATTAGGGGGATTTTAAAAAATAATGTGAAATTGTTAAGGTATACAATTTTCTATAGTATCTAGCATGGAATATGAGATTTTTGGAGGTACAGTTATACTTTGGAAAGTCTATCTTCTTTATGTGCAAGATTAGTGATAACTGAAAATGATAATATTGCATGAGTTGAGAAGTTGAAACATACCATTACATGCATGTATATTGGTTTTGGTATTTCCCATGTTGCATCTTCAATCTTGAGTGTTGGATTTTAGAAATTTCTAATGCATTGTAAGCTCTTGTACATAGAGAACTTCTATTTTGGAGTTGTAGATTATTTTTTTTGTTGAAGTGCTCTTATGCTACTGAAATTACTCTAGAATTGAGAAGAATTTGAAGACTCCTACAAGAGAATAGATCTACAATTATATTATAACTTATTTGTTATTGTTGAATAATATAATTGAGCCACATTTTGGAGTGTGGGGCTTTTTCTCCTGAAAGGGTTTTACCCATGTAAATTTTGTGTTATGTTTTCATTTTTTATTTGATTATGATATGCATGTGTATCTTAATCTATAACTATTAGGGTGTTTAATAAATTCTTGCAACTCTCTCCTTAGATTGGTGTAGGAATTATCTTTTGCACACTCGGCTTCCTTTCATTCATAAATGAAATAAACAATTAATATTGTTGGCTTGAGATTGACTAGTAAATTGTTGATACTAGTATGTGACAATTTTGATAAAAATAAAATTTCAATCAACTTCTCCCACTAATTAGGTAGAGATGATTCAAAATATTGTTGCTCATGTAGTTTTACATATCTGGGTTTGTAAAATAGGTGTTACGAGAATAAAATAGCGATGAGGATGGTGATGGAAGTTCCACCATAGTAGCTCAATCTCGATATATCTAGATAGTCGTGAAGTCCTCAAAATAGAAGAAATTGAGGATGTTTGATGGGTTGTGGGAATTGTAGAGTTTTGATGGTGGTAGGGATGTTCGAAGAAGTTTTGTTGGGATTTTTGGTATAAGTGAACCTAACATAATAATAAGTGCAATTGCACTTAAAATTTCTACAATTGAACTTGGACCCAAAAATTTTGCATCCACTAGGAAATTGGTGTGTACTTAACCAAGGCTAAAGATGTAGCATCTATGAGGAAACTGGTGCCTATTGAACCCAATAAAACCACAAAAAAAAAAAGTGTAGTTGCACTTAGAAGTTCCAATTTTGCGAGAAAATTTATCCCAAGTTAACTAGATGTAAAGTTAATAAGTCAACTAATTCATTGAAATTTGATAGGGATTGGAGGCTACAAGAGTTTAATGTGGCCAAGGATACATACACATATGGATCAAGATCACAACTCGTTTGTGCAAAAATGAGTATGTTGCAAGAAAAATGCCTTATGCATAGACATTATGGGGGTATGAGGTACCATGGGATATTGTGGGAGTATAGATATATCGAGATATGTCTCGATAGGAGTACAATGCACACACCATAAAAAAGATTTAATATGATAGTGTACAATTGAAAAAAATTCTATTGACTTAGGAAAATAGTTATTATTTTTGTAATAGTTTGGTAGGAAGTATATTCTATCGTATGCTACAAGGCCGGGTTCAAGCCATGCTGCTGACATTATATCATGTTTTATGTTCTCCCAATTGTCATTCGCTAGAAGCTAGTAAAATGAATCTGGAGTACACAAAAAGACTAATAAACTATAATATAATGTATTAACACAATAGTCAACATAAAAAATGTACCAGCTTATTTCGAGTAGCTCTTCCACCTTATAAAAAATCTCATCAAGAAACTATTATTTGCAAGTATGAAGCGCAGTGAACTCACAATCTATAATGCACTCACAAAGACCTAGTGGGATGTGCATTCTGCAGCTCTAAATAGAGGCCAATAACAAGCTAAATTGTTTATTAGTTAACTCCTGAGCACCTTTTTATCCTCATCTTCACAATGCAAATTAGCAAGAGCAAAAGATGATTCCTGATTGATAAAGAAAAAAAATGTTTTAATCACTTGTTAAAGTCAGCCCGCTGCTCTAAAGTTCCATGGCAGGAACTAACAAGATTACGGACTCTACATAAGGACAACCAGGAGATTTGTAACCGTAGGAGGTTTCTCATAATAATGCGATGCACCAACAAGTGACAGGAAAAGATGGACACAAGCGGAAAAAAAATGTTATCACTGTTACGTATTGTAGAACACATCGAAAGAAAGAAGATTAAACATTTTTTTATTCGTGATATAAACAATCCACACCCATCACTTATTATAATTTTCAGATTCTAAACATTTGATCACTAAACTGTCCAGCGTGCTCCAAACCCAGATGATCTCTGCTGATTTGTCAGTCAGCCAGATGCTTCTTCATCTGGTGAAGAAATATACTGTAGTTGTTGAACGAGGATCCTCCTTCCCTCACCGTATCTCTACTGGTTCTCATTAATTTCTCGATTTGCATCCTAATCTCTCGGCTTTCCCCCACAAGCAATCTGTCAACGGCTTTAGTAATCTCCTCCTTCTCTATTATTCCATCTTTATTGGATTCCAAAGGCAGCCCAATCTTCCAGACATCCACAATATATGTGCGGTTAAGAAACTGATCTGCGAAATAAGGCGAGCAGAGCATCGGCACGCCCATGGTGATGCTCTCCTGTACAGAGTTCCATCCACAGTGCGTCACAAAGCAAGCTATTGAATGATGAGATAACACCTGTATCTGTGGCGCCCACAAAACTATGCAGCTCCTTACTTTCACGCGTTCTAGAAATCCTGGCCAAAAAATGGGTTTACTGCCCTCCATTAAATCTGGGCGAACAACCCAGAGAAATGGTCTCTGTGTGGCCTCCAACCCCGCTGCGAATTCCTCCACTTGTCTTTCGCTCCACACTGCCACACTGCCGAAGGATACGTAGATAACCGATTGTGCTGGCTGTTTGTCTAACCACTCTAGACAGTCCACATCATCTGCCCAGAGGCTCGGGAGGACCTTGCCCGTCCTCTTATCGCCCACCAGAAATTCCTCGGGAATTAAAGGAGCGATTGGGTACACCCTCAGTTCCCTGGATAACTCTTCTACCACTGGAGCTTCAAGCTCATAAAAGGAGTTGGTGAGGATCCACTTGATCTGCTTTATCTCTTCTACCATGCGGATGCTTCTCCTAAACATGTACTCCCCGCTGTACAACCATGGAAGATCTCCAGAACGCAGCGGCGGCATGGAGTGAATATACGTTATTTTCTTATCTTCTTCTTTGGGAGCTCCTTCAACAACAGAAAACACAACCAGTTACACTACAACCAAAAAATAAAAGATAAAAGTCAAAAGAGTGTTGATTCTGTTTTACCATCTGGACCAAGGATCCCAAGAGAGACAAGCTTGGGACCAAAGTAGCGGAGGGCAAAGTTGGCGACGAGCGATGTATGGAAAGCAAAGAGAGGAATCTGATAGAGATCGGCCACCGCCTTCAACCCGGAACATGTCCACACATCTGCTACTATACCGGTGACCTTGTGCTCTTCTTCCCTCTCGTTTATCTCCTCAATAAGCCTCTCAATGACGGAAGGTGCCATGCTGTTTTCCAATGCCTGCAGTAGATTTGGAATGTTGGTGCGCTTGTCATCGGCCGGCAATCCATCAGGAATGGATATCATTCGGATCTTATCGCAGTTATTATGGATATGGCTTTTACTCTTCGCTTGCATTATTCGGTTGTGACTGAAATCGGTGTTGAGGAAGGTAATGAGGAAATCATCGGCGACGAGCTTCCAGGCGAGCTGCATCATGGGATTAATGTGGCCCTGGGCAGGAAGGGGAATCAGAAGAGCGTGTTCTATCTTTTGCCCACCCATATTCAGCTTTTCAAGTCACCCGGGATTTCTTTCAACAAAAAAATGGATGATCACCCAAAGAGCTAACACTCGAATCAGGAGTAAACGAACTAAAAAGGTTTTAACTTATTACCGTATGCACCAAAATGAACTTGTGAGGTTTTATTTATAGAATTGTGAGGTCAAATCAAGAGCTCATAACAAAAAGTTTAATCAACGATTACAAAATTAAGATAGAAAAGTTATGTACAAAATATGCCATTAGGTGGAATTATGTTGATAGACCATAGGTGGTAGCTGATTACAAAATTGAGATAGAAAAGTTATGTACAAAAGATGCCATTAGGTGGAATTATGTTGATAGACCATAGGTGGTGGCTGAGAAAGTCAGTTGTCTTTTTAAGTAAGAAGGGATTAAATAAATTACAGTACATGTTTCTACTTAGCAAGATTGTAATGATGCAAGCTAAGAGCATACATATGTGTGAAGACTCTATGACTATCAATTAATGTCCAAAATAAAATTATAATTATGGGGTCAAATCAATAGCTCAACAAAATGTTTAATCAATGATTATAAAATGAATATAGAAAAGTTATGTGCAAAAGATGCCATAAGGTGGAATTAAGTTGATAAACAGTAGGTGGTAGATGAAGATGTTGATACATGTCGTTAGGTCGATTGTAGATGGTAGGTAAAGAAATTAAAATTTATAGTGAAAAATGAATTTTGCATAATCATTTTGAGAAGTATGCTTGTAATTTTATTTAAATTTGCAACATATTAACTATTGTATGTAATGTGTCTGAAACCTAATCATTTAGTAATAACGTTTTTTTATTAAACAAGATATGTCTATATTTTGTTTGTTTTCGTTTCTATATTGATTCGTTTTATTTTTTTAAAAGGGCTCGACTATATTTACCCGGGAACCTTTCTCCTAGATAGGATATAGGGACTCAGAGAAACTGAAACTGAACAAACAAGAGATAGGCATTGGGCTACTAAACTATAGTATAGTTTGGAGATAGGCCTGGTAACTAGAAGTCTGGAATTCCTTACTTGTAATAGTGTTGGGGAAGACCGTAGGGGATAAAGGCAGTCTACAAACAACAGGCCCTCTCCTTCCCCTATCCACTGAAAGTGAAGCCATCTCCATCATCTACATTATACAATTGGTTGGTCCTCTCGACTATAGTAGCCCGCGGGGTATAGTTGAAAGCTCAAAATTTGAGTGCCCTCTACTCTCAAGGTGCGGATCGAGACCTCATCCCCATTGGTTAAAGGTCCCCTTTCTACCTCCCAACCCGATCAAAGGAACTCGGCAAAGATTGACTAAATTGCTACTCTGATGAATCAAGCGCTTTCCCCTTCATTCCATAGCCCTATCTATCCTATCTTTGTCCTTTGCCCAATGGGCAGTGTTTGAGTTTCGTTGGTAGGGCCAAGGCCCCATCTATTTTATCTGGTCAAGCCCTATCCATCCTATCTATTAATTAACAAAAAATCAATCCTTTTTTTTAGTATAAATTGTTCTTGAATTACAATTAGTTAAATGGTATTCAATGAAAGTTATTTTCTTATGTACAAAAGATGTTGGGTGGAATTAGGTTGATAGACCATAGGTGGAAGGGATTAAATAAATTGCAATACATGTTTCTACTTAGCAAGATTGCAATGAGCACAACCTAAGAGCATACATATGTTTGAAGACTGTGATTATCAATTAATGTCCGAAATGAACTTGTTAGTTTTTTTATTTATAGAATTATAATTACGATGCAAAACCAACAACTCAGTAAAACATTTAATCAAGGATTGCAAAATGAAGATAGAAAAGTTATATACAAAAGATGCAATTAGGTAGAATTAAGTTGATAGGCAGTAGGTGGTAGATGAAGATGTTGATACATGTCGTTAGGTGGATGGTAGGTAGTAGGTGAAGTTAGTAGTGTTATTAAAATTAATACTAAAGATTGAATTTTACATAATCATTTCGAGAAGTATACTTGTAATTTTAATTATTAACTATTGTATGTAATGTGGGAGAAACCTAATATTTTAGTAACAAAGAAGTATTATTAAAAAACAAAGAATTATTATTAAAAAACATATATTTTATTTATTTTGGCTCTACATTGATTCATTTTAATTTTTTTAATTAATTATTAATGAACAATCAATAACAAATGATTTTTTGTAGTATAATTTTTCTTGAATTACAATTAGTTAAATGGTATTGAATGAAATTTGTCTTGTAATAAACTCTATTAATTACTAGAGAGCTAAAAGAATTGAATTATATACATCTCTTAAAATGAAATATATTTTTAATCAAATGCATTTATAATTTAGAGGTAATAAATTTGATTTATGTGATTATGAATGTTTTCAATGTTTGGTTAGATTATTGTATTATCTACAGATTTTTAAAAGAAAAAATAATTTTAATTAACCATCATAAATTTTATTTATTTGGTTAAAAAAATTAATATTGATTGGATTATTTTTTCAATTGTAGAGTATTTTTGTATAGTCATTATGAATCAAGTTAATATTATATTTATATTAAAAATTTAATAAGTAAATTTTAAAAAAATTATTGGTTTCACATTATTTTGATTAGTAAGGTGACAAATTTGAAGGTGTGACTATTAGTTGGGGTTTATATTTTGTTATGGCAACTACCACTTTGATGAAATACTTCTAGGTAGCATGTAAATATGTGTGTGTTACTTCTTTTTTCTTTCATTATGTTTGTTTTATGTTTGTTTGTGAGATGAAAATTATGATTAGAAATCTAGGATAGTTATATTTTCTATCCTTCATGAGTATAACTACTTAACTTTATAAGAATATTAATATATTATTTTCACCTTAAGAATAAGTGAAAATTAACATTGAGCTTCTTACAAACCTTATTTAACTTTAGGAATGTGTGCTAGCAATCTCAACACCATTCTTCATATCTTATAATGGTTTTTAAAATTGAATAGTTAAATATTATAAACAATTCAATATTACAAATACATTACTAATTGTAGACACGATATTTTTTCACTAATTTGCATCTTTCCTACATAGTTAAATATTTTTATAATTATTTAATTATTTCTTAATACCACTGTCCTCTATTAATTAAATAATTTTATATTATTTAATTAATTCATTTTATCTTTATTCTTCTTTTGATTATTTTAAATAAAACTTATTTCTATAATTACATCACTAATTAATTCATCTATCTCTATCCATCATTTATGTCATTTGTCCATGCCACAATAATTAATTACTCTTATGAAATGTTGTTCTCTAAATCAATCTTCACCATTGATCATGATACATCATCACTCAATCCTCACCATCCATTTGATTTGGATTTCTATAAAAGCAAGCTATCAATCTGATTTCAAGTTTAACCATAATCTTCGATATTTTGTTTTCATATCATCTTGAGATCTTGCTATTGAACATCAAAATTGAGCTTATCATATATATTGCACACTATATATCTCATAGAAAATAAGAAAATTTGAGAAGAGTAATGGAGGAGAATCAACTTTGGCATAGGAATTGAGGTATTATTACTTCATTATTTGATTTTATATTGTCATCTTGTGCTTCATTGTTAGAATAGGGACTTTATGGCTTGAATTTAGGTATTTTTGTGGTTTCTATCGATGATTCATATCTTTTCCTTGATTTTCCTAGTTGACAAATTGGTGACCCTGATGTGAACTAACCAAAATTTGAGTGAATTTTGAGAATTTTAACTTTTAGACAAAGCATCATAATCGCTCTATGTGGCACTACAATCATTGATGAAATGCCACAATTGTTATAATCTATAATGCATGTGAGGTTTACTACAACACATTTTTCACTCCTTCCACCACATCCATCATCTTCAGCACCACATTTGACTATGATTCTATAAATTTTAAAATTGTTCAATTATTATTATTGCAAATCATTCTATAGGGTTTTGATTACTTTTCTAACATCTTGACAATGTGCTTATATTATCTAGGTTGAGATTTGTTTTCTTTTGTCAAAATTTCATGTGTTTTAGGGTTGGACATCCCAGCACCGCAACTATTTCCATGTGTTGCATCTATTCCATATAGCACCACAATTGTCAAATGCAACATTACATTCATCAGCTACAACACTGCACTCATTAGATCCTACACTATACTTGGTTGATTATGTACCACATTAGACTGTCAAGCAAAAAGAGGGTATAAATTTGTGATTTTCATTTTTTTACATTTTGCATTCAATAGCAAAGAGCCATTTTTTTCTTGACATCTAATTTCCAATTGTGTGGTGATCGTTGGGAGAAGAGTATTGAACAAAACTACTAATCCATTTTTTTACAGGTTCCCTTATGTTTTTGCAATTTTTAATTTAGGAACATTTGGAATTGGTACTTAAATAGAACAAGTGTATTATATATCTTATGCACTTGCACACATGTGAGTTAGTTATTGAAAGTGTGTTTGTCTAAAGTATCCTCTCCCCTTGCACTATGTGAAAATATTGGGTGAATAAATATCAGCATCGTATTGTCTAAAGTATTATCTCCCCTTACGCTACAGGCGATTCCTAAGTGATGAGAAATAGAAATACACAAGATTTCCCTTTTTTGGTAGGGGGCCTACCTATGAGTTCATCCTAGTGTTCGACCTCAAGTGTGTATCTCCAACAAGCTATATAAAGGGGAAAAATTTAATAGGTAAGCCCAATCCAATTATGCCATAAGGGGTGGGCCTTTATGGTCCCGGGTGATTCCGGACACGGTTAGAGACTTCAATCTGCCATCACTACAATGTTGTGGTATTCTTAGGAGTTCCTCTATTATGACCCATTCTTTTTAGAAGCCTAAGACCTTTTGATCGTCTACTATTTGTGGTGCAACATGATAACATCATCATGTGGAGTTACTCACTATGTAGGTTCTTGGTTAAGGCGACATAGTTCCTTGCATAGATTTCATCCTTTCAAGGCGAGGGATGTTAAGTTGGTACATGACCTTGGAATACCCTAGTTACCTAGTCCTTTTACTTGTATTAACACACTAGTGTAGTGAGCCCACTATAGTAGATAAACCACTACTACTAGGTAGGTTGTGCTTGTTTGAAGTATTTTTCAGCCAAGGATTAGTGATTTTTATGAAAGAAAGCTAGTGAAATACATGACCATCCAAGAGTCAAAGAGTCAAATTAGCCAAATATGTCTTCTAAGTGTTTTTTGTGTTTTATGATTAAATCTAGAAACTAGCCAACACAAAAAAATCATTTAAAAATTATTGATTTTAGGTTAAAAACTTGTTCACCACATTTTTCAGACATAGAACTACAACTCTAAAATTTTGAACCACATATGTCAGACATAGAACTACAACCAATTAACATTAAATCACAATTACCATATTCTTAGGTGCATTTTTCCTACCTTGCACCGCATTTTTTAGGTTCTAAGCCACATTTATCAAAAACTAAAACACTGCATATGTGGCCTTTAGCACCACACTTATCATAATAATTTTTTTTTAGTCAATTCCTAGGTGGAAATATTATCCAATCCAGATAGTGACCACATATTCAGACTAGAGACTTGTTTAGTTTACCTTTTTGGTTTTGAAGTAACAAAAAAAGTAGCCTTTTTCCCTTACTTGGCTTGATAATTAACATTAAACCTAAATTAATGGTGTATTAGAGTAGTGTTGTAATGTGTTGTACACATTCACATCATTCTAGAACCTTTATTTGATTAAAACATGCTTTAATTGATTCTTTGCAAAGGTGTTGTGAAGTGTTGTAACACAGTTTCACACTTTTCTAGGATTTATTTTCCTAATTAAGCTTAATGGGCCCCTTCTTAACAAAGCATATTCAAATTGGTACCTTATTTAGGTGTTGTAAAGTGTTGTAAAGAACTTTCACATTTATCTAGGGTGGTCTTAATTAATTGTGGTTAATTGGAGTTAATTAACCTCTTTAATTCAAATTTAAACCTTATTTATGACACCTCTCGAAGATCTATCTTGACACCCATAATTTAAATAATATAACATTTAATTGGGTAAAAATGAGGTCCTAGAAAATGGTGCCAGGACCCCTTCACCCTAGGTGGCGAATGGGTCCTCCCTTCATAGAACCCCCCTTTATCAATTGATCTTAAATGGGGTTTTAATTTACTTTCCATCACCCGGGGTTAGGTCATAGAAAATTGAGCCAAGACCCATTAACCCTAGGTGGCGAATGAGTCCTCCCTTAATGAGGACGCCATTTTCAAATTTAATTATGGCAGTGATTTAATGAATTTTTCTTCCATTTTTGCACTACATTTGCAAATATTGTTGAGAAAGGTGTCTCCATTGAGAAGGAACTTATTGCAAAAGGATTGATCAAAATTTTCAATAAGAATAAAAATAACCAAAACACTTATGGTGACAAGAATAAATTTTGGTCTAGAAACAAGAATATTATAAATGATGGGGTAGTATCTATGCCAAAGTGATAAATGAAGTTGATCCCACCATTACTCTCAAAGGGCCTACTATATCAAACAATCAATGGACTACTCATGAACAAACAACTAATATGGTTCAAAACAATAAACAATAGGGTCCTCCAAGAAACAATGTTCAAAGATAAAATCACACCCCCTTAGGGGAATCTATTGAGTTAGTTTTGAAGAAACTACTTCAATCAAATGTCATCCAACTTCTAGAAGTCAAACATTATGAAATAGAGCCTTTCAAACCATCTTGGTGGAATGATAGTGACTTTTGTGGACATCATTGAACCAAAGGGCATAAGACATTCTCATGTTAGAAACTTAAAAACATCATTCAATATCTCATTGATCAAGGTGACATATCTATAGACAATTCACACTGGTCCTCAAACACAAACCATACCATGTTTTCAACTATCCCTTACAAAACCATGGGTGCATCTCCTTTCTCTTTGTTTGTAGCTTTGAATGCAGCTTCTCTTTTAGATGGCTCTACATTTTCCATCCTCATCTCATATGCAATGAAAATCTTGGAATCATATTTGGAAGTCATAGACCTTAAGACTTTTTGTACAATGACATTGTCTTTTACCTCTTCTATGAATCCTCTGATAGAGTTTACTATTTTGAATCAACTATAAGAAATTATTTTGCAATCTTTTCTTCTTCACTTATTTTTTAGACCTTCAATCTTGGCTTTAAGGGTTTACAATTTGGCCATCTTTACCTTGTCATCTCTTTCATAGACACTTCTCAACTTTTCCCAAACATCATGTGAAGTTTGACAATGCATAACTTTAACAAATACTAAACTGTAGTCAAGCCAAAGAGAATTGCATTTTTTCCTTTGCATTGTTCTCATAATCTCTCTTTCTTGCAACATCAATAGGGGGTGTAGCTAGTGAAGTATATACTTTCTTGACCAACATCCAAACATCAAACCCTAGAGACCCCAAGTATGTCTCCATCATAACACTCTAAAAGGCATAGTTTGAACCATCAAACCTAGGTGCTTTATTTGTGGAGGAACCTTCTTGACCAGCCATTGTGTCCACTTGTCCAAGACCTACTCGAGTTGATTAAGCTTCTCCTAGGGAACCTAGGCTCTTATACCAATTTTTAGAGCACAATGATCTACTGAGAGGTGGGTGAATTAGTAGATAACTTTAAAAATTTACCCTTGATATAGATTAATTTCCTTAAAACCTTTATGTGCAAATAAAGACTTAATATGCAATAACATGAACATGCACATACAACATCACATAACACAAGATATACATGGAAAACCCAAGATGGGAAAAACCAAGGTGAGAAATTTTTCTAGGAGCTATTATCCTAATCCAACCTCACAATCAAAATCTATGTTACAAAATTTAAGGGAACCAACCCAAAGGAGACACCAATCCCCTATTTTAGGAGCACCTACTCTAAGGAAGCACCCACTCCCTACTCAAACTATATACCTATATCTAATGATACCAACCAATTAGACTTACAATGAAAGTTACTACAAATTGTTCACTTGAACACAATTTAGTATTGCAACTCAATTTACAACTACTCAAATTCTTGTTACACCCTCTGCAATTTAGTTCTCTATTTTGCACACCTCTGTTCTGCTCTGCACTCCCATTTTTCTATTAGTGTATTCTCTATACACCTCAAACATATTAGTATATACTCTTTGTAATGCACTACTCACTTCATTCACTTGATGTTAGCCACTAAGCCAAAAATATGATTTTCAGTTTTGTATCTCTTTCACTCAACCTGCTGCCACTACCTCAAGATTCACACACATGATTCAAATATTTTGCTAGGGTTTACACACTATCTTCTTTAGCAAGCCACCTCTTCAACGATCCACTCACAAATTAATTGTGTTGTACAAGTTCAATTATTTCCTTAGTATAGAAACCTGTAAAACCCTAGAAATTGTTGTGCATTAAATGCATTCCCTTATTTGTCCAATTTGATTTCGATCTCAATCATTGTTGCATTTTGTGTCACTATTCACCACATCAAAAATTCCATCACCTTGGTCACTTGTGCAGTTAGACCAATTTTGAGCTCAATCTTTATCATCTGACTCTGCAAATTTCACCTATGAGCAACTCTCAAGAAACCCATAACAAATATGCATCTAGCTTTATCTACATATGACTGGAAGCAAATTATACAGTGTCATGACAACATTTCAAGACAATTTTGTAGTATTTGGAGAACTTCCAAAACTAAATCCACTGATCTTCATGAAATCATGCCAATAATATCCCATGCAAGATATCACATACACATCCCCTTTTTGACATCAATGACAACAATATTCCAATAGCCATAACCCATCAATGGTAAAATAGAGAAACATCAATAAACTACCCCCCCAACATGCAATCTGAAGCAACTACTCAAAATGCATGACTCTCAAACATCCTATTGACATGGATGTTGCACACACACACACCAATATCAAGATAAATATTTTCTCAAAAGAACAAATGAACATATCTTTTTTGAAAGAATCACTAAGATTTTTTGGTTAGAGACAATCATACCTATCCCAATGCTTGAGAAAGTAAAGTCTTGATGCACTAGGTTCACTAAAGGGTTTTTTGTGCAAAATTTATATTAATCACAAAGGTCTTATGGTTTTGATGCTTAATGATAGTTATTCCAAATAGGGTAATGTAAAGATGTAAGAAATTCAACATGTATTACTCTTTACCATTCCATGGAACTAAAACATTTTCCAAAAAATACTAAACATCTAATTAAAGAAAAGAATTTAAATATTCTAATATTTAAAAGGTCTCCCAGCTATTATCCACACAATCACCAAGAAATGAACTAAATCAAAGAATAAACCACTCTATACTTTATAGCTACACATAGAATGATGTAATAATTTTAAAGAAAACAATTATTTATCACCGAATAGTTTCAATATACACCTAAATCTAGCAAAACATATTGGATTTTCTGCTAGGAATAAGTAGTCAGCTATGCAAGATTTATAATCAAGAAATAGCTTTCAAATTGGCTTTGATATTAGAAACTTCTATGGAATAAACATGTTTTTAAACTAGAATTGAACAAAAAAACATGAAAATAGAATTAAAATTGGTTATGCTCTAATATTATGTTTACCAAGTTCAATAAATTTTGATACGTTAAAATGAATAATATTTGGCCTTTTATAGAACACAAGGCCTCTAAAAGAGCACATGGCTTAAGAAATACTAAGCCATTCATAACATAGCTTGTGGTATAGCATGACTGTTGAGAAGTTGTTGATATGATTTTAAAGCATTGTTGTCATTGATGTCAAAACCTAGGATCTGGGAGGTTGTGCTCTAGATGATATACATAAATGATTTATCCTATCAAGTGCTATGATGTTGTGTAGTATGGATGTTATCCTTGATCCGGATATAGCAGTACTCCTTTTTGGGACATCCGTGAAAGTCAATTAATGCAAAATAATGTAGACTAATCTTTTGATGTTGGATTTTGTGCTCAAAGCTTATTCTGAGTATCCTTGCTATTCGAACATTCATGTAGCATGTTACAAGTTTTGGTATGTCTAACTACTTTTCTTCGGTTGATACTAAAATTGATGGAAATCAAGATTTGGTCTTGGTTGTGGCATTCCCATTGGCTCCGGAATATATTTCATGTAATTCAAAGTTTTTTATCTTTTGGTAATTATGATATCTTATGTATGACCTATTTATGGGTCCCTTGGTAATGTGGTAAGGAGATCTTTATGTGCGACCTATCCTTTGGGTCCGGTGCTAGAGTGCCAAGCCTTATTGAATATTTCAAGGTTGTTCTTCAAGCCGACATGTTTTGTGGTGACCTAATTCAAATTGTGTTTGTCTGACTTAGGAGATTAACCTTTTTCCCATCTTTTAGAAACCTCTCCATATCTTTCTAGTAGTTCCCTTTATACAAGAAAAAGGAATAAAAAAGTAAAATGCAAAGATGAGTGGCACCCATCCCCAAGTAGTAGACTCTATGTTGAAGAACTTGGCAAAGAAGAATAATATCAAGATGATGACCACTAGCTCAAGCTAACCTATATGGAAGGGGAAGTGATATACCCTTCAAAGGTAGCAACCAAAAAGGAGATGATCTTAGAATAGCTTAAGATGACCAATTAAGTATGATAGATGTATAACCAATTCATTCCTCTTTCTTTGTAAAATTTTCTTAATAAAAAAACCAACACAGCATAATAAATTCTAACTATTTTAACTTAACATAAGATAATGAGAAGGATTATGAGAATGGATAAATGCATTTATAAAGCTATCATTTATTTAATGGTAGATTCAAATAGAAGGAAGAAATCTAACAAATTATTTCTTACTGTAAATTGAAAATTAATTTTGTCCTTTCATGTACACATGACCAATAATGAATATAAATTTTCTTTTTAAGATGATAAATGAGAGAAGGAAGGGATGGATTTTTATTTTTCATTTGATTATATATAAAAAAACACTTAGCAATGGAATCATTCTTACCCAGTTCATTTATCCACTACTCAACATATTAATATTATAACTCATAATAGAAACTATAAACAAGAATTCTATAAGTAACATATTTCCATAGTAGATGTACACATCCACATACTAATACCAAACATACAGGAAAAAAATTATAAATTGTTCATTCACTTGATTTGATGATCCCTCCCCAAAATAATAATAATAATCATCATCATCATCATCATCATCATCATATATATATATATATATGAAATGTTCATTATTTACACAAGCCATGAACATGTCATTCGCCACAATTGACACAAATTGACCAAATATAACATATATACTCACCCTAAAAAAATCACATTCGCTATAGTGATTTTTTTATTATGATAAACATGCTTTTTCTAGTAGAAAATTGTTGAGTCATTTTGATAAAATGATCAACATGTTTTTTCATAAACCAATAATTCACTAATTTGGCTAATTTTTTCAAAAATTTAATTTAAACACCTAGATATGAAAATTCATAGAGATGTAACCTACCCTAGCATTCATTCCTAGATTCATTTAACATGTAGAATATACATACATATGTGTGTATATCTGCACACATAATTATATATATACATATACCTATACACATATATATGTATATGTATATATGTATGCATATACATATATATGTATATGTGTATATATGTGTATATACATATATACATAATTACATATGTATATGTGTATGTATGTATATATACATATATACATATATATATACATACATACATACATACATATATAGATACATATAAGTATATGTGTGTTTGGAAGGATGAAAGTTCCAAACACTTAGAGTGGTATTCAGGTTGTTATGCCACTTAATTTTATATAGTGGAGTGAAGATGTGGAGTAAGCCTTTGAATATGAAAATAATTGATGAAGAAGGAAATAAGTTGCTAATCTAGATGTGGACATTCCTGTGGGATTCTCATTGTTCATTTGCAAAGTATTTAGCCTTTGAGTATTTTTTTGTAAGATGTTTTATGGAATATTGGCCTCCAATTGAAGGAAATACTATATGAGAAAGTGATTAAATTTTTAAGGCCATTGTAGTATGATCTTGAAGACAGATAGCATCCTCTTTCTTAGGGATTAAATCAAAAAAGGTAAGATTGAGTTGACCTAAGAGTCCTCCCAATCTAAAAAAATGTCTTGCATCATTTAATAAGTTTGAAGAGATGTAATCCTAGAATTCTTGAAAAAATGTAGGTGGAAAGCCATCAAGACCTGATGCTTTGAAGGCTCCAAAGGAGAAGACTACAAACTTAACTTCTTGCAATGTAACTATTTTCCCTATATCCTTTAATTCCATCTCATTCACTAGACCTTAGGGATCACATCGAGAAGAGGTTATATCTCTATGTTAGTTGGATTTTGAACTCCACCATTATCTTTGAAAAAGGAAACTATTGGCTTTGGCATAGTTTTCATTGATGTCAATGGTTGATGACTATCATCGCTTGATGGAGTTTGATGATAAAATGATGTTGATAGTAGGTTGTTTAGTCAAAAACATGTTGATGACTATCACCGCTTGATGGAGTTTGATGATAAAATGATGTTAATAGTAGGTTGCTTAGTCAAAAACAGTGATATTCATAAAACACTATGAGTTGATTATTTGCACAAGCACCATGAGGTATAATGAAGTTCATATTATTAAAATGGAAAAAAAAAAGCATAATATGTGGAAAGGGAACATTATAATGTTTTCATTGCATTGGCATAAGCAATGATAAATTGCTTTGGTTTCAAATGAGGTCTATTTGTTAAAGTTGACAAATCTTTTGTCACAGGCATATTATTGCATACACATTATAGTTTTTGTTTGACATAGGAAAAGACACTTGGTCGGGAAGATTATTGTACATATTATAATGTTTCACTTATTATTGTAAGGAAGGTTCTCGAGGTCATTTGTGTGGGAACATGTTAATGTTTATCATTGCACATAGTGGTGTTCTAGGGCACGAAGGCTTTGATAGTTGGAGTTAGGGTTCGAAGACATCATAGTAGTCTGATGTGACAAAGCTCGGGGATGTGGCATTAAAAGCTTTACCAAAATTGGTTCACAGTTTATTGACTTCTCTCTCAATAATGTCAAACCCTAATTCAAAATGTTGTCTATATTGTTCCAAAAATTTTGAAGCATTTTGCAAACTATATTTCAAAGGTTTAGTGGGTCATTGTTATGTTTTGTATCTTGATCTAGCAAAGATGAAAGTGAGTCTTGCAAAGGACTTGATCTTTGGTGGCAGGTATCTTTATGGTGGTTACAACCATTTTGTGATGCTTTCAATTATGAGTAGATTTACAATATATACATTGTTCTTAGGAAACTTTTTTATGTTGGTTGGTTATCATGTTGATGTCACATAGCCATGTTATATGAATTACATTCACTGTTATAATTATGTTGTAAGAATTTGATGAGGAAGTTTGTAATGAGCAGTAAGAAGGAACTTTAAGTGCAAATTGTAATTGTTTATACATTTAGCTTCTTGAGTCTCAAATGAAAATGAGACAATCAAGAAATGCTTTGTAATCAAATAGAGATTTCACTCTGTCTTTTTATTTTCAGAATCATTTTGATGTGAAAAGATTGTTTTCCAGTGAGACAGTTGCTAACCTGAAATACCAGTGAGGCTGTAGCAACATTAAATGCCAATGTGCTCATATTTTTCCAGTGAGGCAATTGTATTTGCCAGTGAGGTAGTTTTGTTTTCCAGTGAGGCATTTTGTGTAGCCAGTGAGGCTTTTTCCAGTGAGGCTATATTTTTCTAGTGAGGTTGTATTTTCCCGTGAGGCATATTTTGTAGCCAGTGATGCTTTTTCAATTAGGAATATTGTGTAGCCTGTTAGCTCTCAAAAATGCAGGAAAAATGCATCAAGAGACTGCCAATCTCTTGATACGCTTCAAGGTAACAAACAAGGTCAAGAGAACTCAACCTTCTACTCTTCAGGTGCTGCCAAACCTAGGTGGGTGTACCTTTCAGAATTGGGCAGACTTAACTTATGATTATCTTTCTTGCACAATGGTTTTTCCACAATGGCAAATGGTAGTGAACAAATGAATTCAAACTTGATAGCAATAACGAAAGCAAACTTCTTAATCTAAATCCTAAATGCTCAATTAATAGATATAAAGAGAATAAATGAATCTTAATGATGGAATTGCAGACACCAGTGCCCTATTGGGTATGCGCAGTCAAATGAAATCAAGATGAACAACACTCTCTAGAGAAAACTCAAATTATCTGGCATACATTCTGTTTACAACTTGTATAAACATGCAAATTTGTAACTACTAAGCTCTACTTTAACAATCTAGATGAATCTCTCTGATTGTTGTGATCAATTAAAAGGATTTAATCTTTCCTTGAAACAACCAATTGATTAATCACACAGATATAGCAAATGTGCATTGATAAACTGAACATAAACTTATTATGTCAATTTAAACAACCAGAAAGCTTCACTCTTGGAGACAACTTAGCAATATTTTCATTAAATTCAACAAATAATTGACACTAGAGAAATATAGCAACATCAACTAATTTTCATAAATACCTCCATTCTCAAATCATGCAACAAAAGTCTCTGACCTGAGATTTTTATTCTATTGTATCTACTTGCTGTGTATCGAATATCTAATGACTAATTCCTTTTTTACAATTACAAAATGCTTATTTACACACCAGCATGAGAAAATAAATCGTATTGAAATATCATGTCGGCCCTCCATAGAATTCGGGCTCCTTGTATGTCAGCCTGCAATAGTTATTTTATCACTCACATGTTGGCCACAGGATTTGTATTTCAGCTAATCACCAGTGAATAGTCGGTGAGACATAACGCATAATTATGTTGAAGGCAATTCAATCATTGATCATTCTACTTTATTCATATCACCTTCGCTGTGACTTATCCGAGTCGGGGAGCTATCCCGTAGATCACATTATGTCTTACCGATAAAAGTCTTTGCCTCTTGTATGTCGCTATAGCATTCTATTGGTCACACCGAAACCATATAGTATTCTTTTTTTCCCCTTGTGTTTTGTTGTAACACTTCGATATCGGGGAGACAACATATCAAACTCATTATGTCAGGCTAAAAGTCCTTTATCATTTCCAAGTCACCAAGACATAAGAGGTCTTTCACCGAACAACACTTTTCATTTCACCTGCTTTGCTATAGCTCTTAGATATCGGGGAGACCTCATGTAGATCATACAATGTTTCACCGAAGGCACCCATCTACTCATATGTCACTATGACAATCCCATTATCCTGCCGATAAAGCCACCACTGCATTCCATTTGGTGAGACCCCGGGCACCTCACCAAGACCACATATCGAAATCAAAAAGTCACACTGAGCAGTTATAATCGTCATCACCAAGACCTTTAGATTCTCTCACCGAAAGAGTCCATATATGTATTATCGGTGAGACAAAGCAATGTCGGGGAGATGTCTCAAACCCAACGTTATGTTTCACCGAAATGCATTTCAAAGTGTATTATTTATTCGCTGAGACATAGGAAACCTCTCACCAAGAAGGTCCATTATTTTCCATTGGCGAGACCAAATGTCACTCGCCGAGACCTTTTATCGAGAACCCCAACTCTCACCGATATTGCATCCCTTTATGTTGTCAGTCAATGAGACAATGGGAAGTCGCTATGACTTCATATCGAATACCCCCAGTCTAGCCAAAAAGAACGTTCAATGTGCATGTTGGTGAGACCCCAAGGGTTCGCCAGGACACTATACCGAAGCAAAGTCTCACACCGATAGGAACCCACTTTCACTGGTCTGTAAGACAAAACAACCTCGCCGTGACATTACAACGATGCCCAAACTCATGCCGATATGCTCATTCAAACCATTCACCAAGACACAAAGCACTTGGTGAAACATTATATCAACGACCAGACTCTTGTCGAAGTGTGAATCAACCTCCATCACCGAGACCGTGAAGAACTCCTGCCGAACGGTGCCTGCAAGAAAATTTTGATCATTGCGACATCAAATGAGTCTTGCCGAAAGGAAACACAGACTCATGTTAGCAGAAAACACACAATGGGTCAGGGAGACAATGGTATTCTCACACCGATACAGACCATGATGTGAAAAATGCAGGACTCGAAAGATTCAATGGGGCAATATGGCAAAATATGAATGGAATATGCACACAGTAGGACCAAATCTGGAAGTTTATGAGTAAAACCAACATGTGAAAATATTAAATTTTTACAGTTCCAATAGTGGCTCCGTCTAGGGATGAATGATAGTAAGATCATTGCAAGGATCCACATCTTTGGGTGAGCAGACCAGACACAAAATGATAAACTAGAGAGCAAAAATGAAGTGAAAGGCAATGGAAATGAATGGAAAATGAATGCAAGATGGAGACGAATGGAAAATGAGAGCGAAATGGAGATGGATGAAATCCTAAACTACTGTGCATGGAAAGTAATTTTAAAGAGGATAAGCAAGAGTTGTCCATGCACTGGCAACCCTTAATCCTCTATGTTGCTCAAGAGAAAAATTGCTTCAAGAATTTCCCATGAACAGGCAATTCCTGATCTTTACTAGCTATATTCTGTAAATAGTATGAGTCCTCACCCTTCTTTCCAACAATAGCAAAAGGTCCCAGCCACAAAGCTTCAAATTTACCATGCTTTCCTTTCTCCCAACATCTTGCACTCCACATCAGTACCAAATCATTCTCTTCAAATTTTCTGTCCTTTGCCTTCTTGTCAAATAGATATTTCATCTATGTTTGTAACTTCATGTTTTGACCTTGGGCCTCTCTCCTTACTTCATCAAGCTCAGCCAATTGCTCCATTATTTCCTCCATAGGCTCAGGAACATCCAAATCCTCTTGTAAGACAAACTTGTAGACTGGCAACAAATTCTACAAAGGCATCCAGGCTTGTGCTCCATACACCAACTCAAATGGGGATTTTCCAATTGCTTTCTTAATAGTAATCTTATCAGCCCACACAGCCAGTTTTCACTTTGAATCCCAAGCCTTCGTGTTCTAACCTAACATCCTCCTTATAATCTTCAAGAGACTCTTATTGCTAGATTCTGCTTGACCATTGGCTTGTGGATGATAAGGGGTTGCATAAGAAATAGTAATGCCATGCTGATCACAAAAGCTTTTGAATTCATCTGACCTGAAACACATCCAATTGTCTATGATCAACCTCATCGATGTACCAAATTTGGTGATAATGTTGTCCATCAGGAAATTATTCACTACCCTACTTGTGGCTTGCTTAGTTGGGATTGCCTCTACCCACTTAGTAAAATAATCAGTGGCAGCTAGTACCCACTTCTATCCCCCACTTGATTTTTCCTGTATCTCTCCAATGAAATCAATTCCCCATTGATGAAAAGGGGTATCAACTTGCAAGGGTCGAAGTGGCAAAGCACCCTGGTACTTCAATTTTCTAGAAAACTTTTGACAGGCTTCACATCTTCTCACATGTGTAAAAGAATCATTAAAAACCTTTGGCCAATAATAACCTACCCCGAGAATCTTGTGCGCCATTGTTCTTGCTGAATAATGTCCTCCACAAACTCCTTCATGCATTTCTCTCAAGACATGCTTGGCCTGTGACTCATCCAAACATAACAACAATATGCTATCCCTATTTTTCCAAAATAGATCCCCATCCATAAAAACATATTTGGATGCCTGCAACTTCAAAGTTCTCCTCTGGTTGTCACTCAATCCTTCTCAACACTTCATGTATTTAAGATAATGCATAATATCATTATACCAAGAAGTATGCTCAATGCTTGCAATTGTAGTCCCTTCTTCTACATTACAGACTTGACTTGCTTCAATATTTGATTCTACCATCAACCTGGCCAAACCTTGGCCTCTCACAAGCTTAGTAATATGTATCTCCATATCAAACTCTTGAATCTTGTTGATCCATCTGCATCTTTTTCCTGTAACTTCAGATTGTGTCAAAATATCCTTGACAGCAGCATGGGGGACATAAGCAATCACCTTTGCTCCAACAAGATATGGCCTGAATGCCTTTGTGGCCTTTACCAATGCAAATGCCTACTTTTCCATTATGTCATACTTCAATTCAGACCCTTGTAATGATTTACTAAAGAAAGACACAAGTTGTTCATAACCATCATCATTCTTCTGTAACATAACAACAGCAATAGTGTGCATTGAAGCAAATGAAAATATCTGAAAAGGCTTTGCAAAATCTGGAGACTTAAGAACAGGAGTCTCCTTCATGGCCCTTTTGATAGATATGAAAGCTTCCAAAGCTTCTGCAGTCCATTCCATTTTCTGTCCTTTCTTCAACATTTTTGATATGGGCTTAATGATCTCAGCAAAGTTAGAGACAAATCTCCTAACAAAATTAATTTTTCCAAAGAATGATTGTATAGCCTTGACAGTTTTAGGGACAGGAATTTTATCAATAGCTTCAACCCTCTCAGGATCTATTCTAACTCCCTCTTTTGAGACAATATGTCCTAAGAGCTTACCTTCTATGACTTTAAAATGACACTTCTTAGGATTTAAACTGATACCATACTATAGGGCTTTAATAAATACCTTTTCCAGATGTTGTACATGATCTTCAGCCTTCTTCGAATAAGCAGTCGGGTCATCTTGGTACACCACCATGATAGCATTGATTAAATCTAAAAATGCCACATCCATAGCTCTTTGGAAAGTCGCTCCAACATTAGTGAGACCAAATGGCATTCTTATGTATACATACATTCCCCAAGGAGTTGTAAATGTTGTCTTATATTGCTCAGATTCCTTAACCTTAACCTAGTTATACCCTGAAAACCCATCCATCATTGACAACAGCTCACACCCTGTCACCTTGTGCAATATAGCCTCCATATTGGGTAGAGGATAATTGTCCTTGAGAGATGCCATATTCAGATTTCTGAAGTCCACACACAATTTGATGTCTCCATTTTTCTTCCTCACAGGGACCAAATTTGAGACCCACGTTGAATGCCTGATTGGTTTGATAATTCCTCCATCTCTAAGCTTTGTCAACTCTTCTTGCATCTTAGGCTCCAGTGTTGGATTTATAGGCCTTTGCTTCTATCTGAAAGGCCTGGCGTCTGGCATCAATGGTATTTCATGCTGAAATAATTCCTCCCTATATGCTTTCAGATCTTCATAAGACCAAGCAAACACATGCTTATACTTTCTCAACAACTCTATCAGCATTCTTCTAATTGTAGGGCTTATCTTCTTTCCAATGTATACCTTTCTTGGTGCCATCTCAGTCCCTAAATTAATTTCTTCAATATCTTCCCTTTTGACTAGTGTTTTCCTCATGAGAGACCGATCATTTCCATCATACACCCTCTCCAATGCCACTAAGCCTCTAGGAAGCTTATTCATTTTGAGTTGTAAGATCTCCTTGCCAAACACAATTTGCTTCCCATCTACTTCTTCAATGAAAGCATTGAAATCAATTTCCTAAGCCTCATACTAATCTATACAATAAAGAAATTTCAAAAGGTCAGTATCATCATTGAAAACTTGCCAGCTAGAAATGTTATCAGGGATAGTAGGCCTTGTCTTGAACTCAATCTGTGAAACACCAACTAATGTGATATCATCTCTTTTCAGCGCCACATTTGCTAAAAAATTAGCCATTATGTTATTTGATTTGTCAATCCACTCAATTTAAAATGCATCAAACAGCTCAATTGTGTCCCATATAGCATTCCTATATTTCTTTAATCTTTTGTGCTTTGTTGCATACTTGGATTTAATTTGTGAAACAACCAACTCAGAATCACCAAAAACAGTCAACAACTTAATCTTGTGTTTCACAGCTATGTTCAAACCTGTCAATAAAGCTTCATACTCTGCCACATTGTTTGTACATTCAAATTCCAACAGAAATGAATATTTAAACGTAATACCTTTATGGAAACAAACACAATCCCAGCTTCGTTTCCTTCCTGGCTGCAAGCTCCATCAAAGAACATCTTCCATACGCCATTACAATTCTATGCAGCATGTTTTTCAATCGGATCACTAGTGGTCAATTCTGGCTGAGCTGGTTCTATTTTAAAATTCCCAAGATCAACATCACAAAAATAATTGATATGATCTTTCGGTACACAATCAACAAGCTAGTTCATTCTTGGCTCTCTATACAATTTCACTTCTTGGCCATTCACTAGAATTGTAGTATAAGACAGATCAAATTGGACATTCCACCAACAACTGTTGTCCACTGCCTTGACAAAAGCATCCCAAACTGAGGTGGAGTATATATCACAGTTATATCTATATTATAAGCCACTTGTGGATAAGTAGCCAATTTGACTTCAACATCTTTTATAATACCGACCACAGGAACAGGTCTGTTATCCATTGCATAACACCTACCTCCAGTGGTATCAACCCACATGTCGAGCTGCTTCATGACTCCTATTGGCATGATATTTATAGTAGCACTAGAGTCTATCATGCAATTCCTTAACAATTGGTTATTGACAAGCAATGTAGTGAAAAAAGGATCCACTTGAGGGGGAGTAGCTAATACATCACTCAAGCATACCTCTGGGATATTTACTTTCTCCTGCCTATTGACTACATTAATAGCTACACTATTCTCAAAATTCACATGTTTTCCATTTCCACTTGTTATCAATTGAATAGTAGTGTCCCTATATTCTTTTATTTTCATCAACTCAAGTAATGGGACAGACATTTTTACCTAGGATAATGCTTGAGTGAAGTCAAAAGAAGAGCTCTCCACCTTAACAATTTTCTTCTATTCTAGCATTTCTCCTTTGCTCTCCTCTTTTTCTTTTTTACCAAGTTGGTTAGGCATTTGTATCTTTTTATGTAATTGGTTCACTTCTTCCTTAACTTCCTATTTTTGGGCAGGCTTCTATTCATCTTTATCAGGCAGTCTCTTTTCTGACTTCTTCATAGTTCCTTGAGTCACCTTTTGATCTTTCAAAAAAATTCCCCCAGGAATGCCTTCTACATCATTTATTTTTCTATTTCTCAACCAGTATTTACTCTTGGCTTCTTCAACTGCAGCAACAGTTATTCTCTCTATTTCATCCTCAGTAAGTCTCCTCACATTGCATTGATTATGCGCCTCAACAGAATGTGGTTTAGTATAATCTTCATCAGAATTATAAAAGACCTGCTGTTCAGCCATATGGACATTGTACTTCTGATTAGAAACATCATACTCATAGCCCTCATCCTCTGAAGATGAGTACCTCTCTTGAACATGGTGAAAAGTATTTGAAGTCAAATAAACCTTGTGATCCTCTTCATTGTTTTTTGTTAACATTCTGTCCTCTTGCATCCTTTGGGCTACAACACAATAGTCTAGAGAATGTGGCTTATCACAAGTTTCATAGAAGTAATTATTACTCACCGTGTAAGTTCCCTTCTTGCTCAATGGATCAGGAGTCTCTTTGTTTCTTGGCCTAGCTATTATAGGTTTTCCATCCTTCCAGTCTATATTATAAGGCATATCATGCAACCTCAACCTCTCATTTATGTATGTATTCTCCTATCTATATTGATAATTACTGCTTTACTGAGGAGGCCTAGGGTTGTCTCTTTTACTGATTATACCAACAGCTTTCCTGTTGTTTTCAATTGTCAGTGCTATTTTCTGTGCTTCTGCTAAATCTCTTAGAAATCTATTTCTTAGTTCATACTTTGTTTTAGGATCAAATGCATTTAAATAGACACTCAAAGCTATAGAATCAGGCATCCCTGATCCAGGAGGCACCTTAGTTTGCAACTTGTTGAATCTTGGATTGAAGTTATAAATTAAGTCATTCTGATTCTTCTGAATTTGCATCAGTTCATGAAGAGCAGCATCTGGTGCATTTAGATTTCCATATTGTTCAAGAAATTGGTTCTAAAATACTTGGAGAGAATCAATTGAAGATGTTGGCAAACTGTTGAACCAATCCCTAGAGTCCTCAATAAGTGATATCATAAATAGCCTCATATGCATATCTTCATATGGCATACCTATGTCTTGGATGAACATATTGAAATTCCTTAAATGTTCTTCAGCGGTGACTGCATTACTCCCTGTAAACTTAGGCACCACACCTCTCCAGCTGCTATCCATAGGGTAAGGGCATAGATGAATCCCTACCAAATTAAATTGTCTAGTCATTGTTGTATACTGTTGAGGGGGGGGAATAGGTGGATACTGATACTGATGCATAGGGTTATTGTATTGTGCATTATGTTGTGGGACATGATGTTGACCAAGAGGTGGATGATTTAACTGCTGAGTAGGAATGTGAGGTGGATGATTTGGCTGTATGTATTGATTCCTTGTCTGATGGTAGGGGGCTTTGGATGAATCAGAGGGTGTAGCACTATGATTACCCTACTTATGAGGTGGTATATACTTCAAGAGGGAATTAGCTATCTGAGAAGTAACTTGGACTTTCTGTAATGCATCCTTCAGTTCCTCTATCTCCTTCCTCTGTAATTCAAACTGTGCTTTTACTTCATTAGGAAGCTCATGATCAGTAAACACATTTTGGTTACCCTCCATCTTCTGATCATATTCATGCTAAATTCTGATTCGTTCAGCCTCACATGCAGCTTCAAACTCAGCCTGTTTCTAAGGATCAAGAAAAGAGAAAGGATTTCTTTGATCTTCTCGAGTACAAGGCTCAACACTCAAATCATTTTTCCATGCATCATAGCAATCATATTTTTCACAATGTGCTCTTGATGCTTTATCATTATTTGTTAGGCACATATCTTCACTTATCCCTTTTCCCTTATCAACCTTGACATCTATGTGTGTCCACTTACTGCTGCCAGCAGGGGCTCTATTATGACCTCCCTTGTACTGAGATCTTCTTCCATTCATGATGAACAGCTGCAAAATTTCTGTCAGAGTTGCCACTCACTTTTGTCAAAAAATGAGAAAATATTTTATGTTTCTAAGTCCCAGCAGAGTCTGTATAAAGTTTTTGACTCTATGATTAAGGCTTTGATTATGAATGTATTCCCTAGCAGAGTCGCCAATTTGTTAGCTTTCAAAAATGAAGGAAAAATGCCTCAAGAGACTACCAATCTCTTGATATGCTTCAAGGTAATACACAAGGTCAAGAGAACTCAACCTTCTACTCTTCAGGTGCTGCCAAACCTAGGCAGGTGTACCTTTCAGAATTGGGCAGACTTAACTTATGATTATCTTTCTTGCACAATGGTTTGTCCACAATGGAAAATAGTAGTGACCAAACGAATTCAAACTTGATAGCAATAATGAAAGCAATCTTCTTAATCTAAATCCTAAATGCTCAATTAATAGATATAAAGAGAATAAATGAATCTTAATGATGGAATTGCAGAGACCAGCGCCCTATTGGGTATGTGGAGTCAAATGAAATCAAGATGAAAAACACTCTCTGGAGAAAACTCAAATTATCTAGCATACATTTTGTTTACAACTTGTCTAAACATACAATTCTGTAACTACTAAGCTCTACTTTAACAATCCAGATGAATCTCTCTAATTATTGTGATCAATTAAAAGGATTTAATCTTTGCTTGAAAGAACCAATTGATTAATCACACAGATACAGCAAATGTGCATTGATAAACTGAACATAAACTTATTATGTCAATTTAAACAACCAGAAAGCTTCAATCTTGGAGACAGCTTAGCAATATTTTCATTAAATTCAACAAATAATTGACACCAGAGAAATGCAACAACATCAACTAATTTTCATAAATACCTCCATTCTAAAATCATGCAACAAAAGTCTCTGACCTGAGAATTTTATTCTATTGTATCTACTTGCTATATATCGAATATCTAATGACTGATTCCTTTTTTACAATTACAAAATGCTTATTTATACAACAGCATGAGAAAATAAATCATATTGAAATATCATGTCGGCCCTCCACAGAATTTGGGCTCCTTGTATGTCAGCCACAGGATTTGTATTTTAGCTAATCACCAGTGAACAATCAGCGAGACATAACGCATAATTATGTCAAAGGCAACTCAATCGTTGATCATTGTACTTTATTCATATCGCCTTCACTGTGACTTATCTGAGTCGGGGAGATGTCCTGTAGATCACATTATGTCTTACCGATAAAAGTTTTCGCCTCTTGTATGTCGCTATAGCATTTCGTTGGTCACACCGAAACCATATAGTATTCTTTTGTTCCCCTTGTGTTTCATTGTAACAATGCGATATCGGGGAGAAAACATATCGAATTCATTATGTCAGGCCGAAAGTCCTTTATCATTTCCAAGTCGCCAAGACATAAGAGGTCTTTCACCGAACTGCACTTTATTTTCACCCGCTTTGTTATAGCTCTTAGATATCATGGAGACCTCATGTAGATCATACAATGTTTCACCGAAGGCACCCATCTACTCATATGTCACTGTGACAATCCCATTATCCTGCCGATAAAGCCACCACTACATTCCATTCGGCGAGACCCCGGGCACCTTGCCAAGACCATATATCGAAATCAAAAAGTCACACCGAGCAGTTATAATCATCATCACCAAGACCTATAGATTCTCTCACAGAAAGAGTCCATATATGTATTATCGGTGAGACAAAGCAACGTCAGGGAGATGTCTCAAAGCCAATGTTATGTTTCACCAAAATGCATTTCAAATTGTATTATTCATTCACCGAGACACAGGAAACCTCTCACCGAGAAGGTCCTTCATTATTTTCCATTGGCGAGACCAAAGGTCACTCACCGAGACCTTTTATCAAGAACCCCAACTCTCACCGATATCGCATCCCTTTATGTTGTCAGTCGATGAGACAATGGGAAGTCGCTATGACTTCATATCGAATACCCCCAGTCTGGCTTAAAAGAACGTTCAATGTGCATGTTGGTGAGACCCCGAGGGTTTGCCAGGACACTATACCGAAGCAAAGTCTTGCACCGATAGGAACCCACTTTCACCGATCGGTAAGACAAAACAACCTCGCGGTGACATTACAACTATGCCCAAACTCATGCCAATATGCTCATTCAAACCATTCACCAAGACACAAAGCACTCAGCAAAACATTATATTGACGACTAGACTCCTGTCGAAGTGTGAATCAACCTCCGTCGTCGAGACCATGAAGAACTCTTGCCAAACGGTGCCTGCAAGAAAATTTTGATCACTGCGACATCAAATGAGTCTTGCCGAAAGGCAACATAGACTCATGTTAGCAGAAAATGCACAATGGGTTGGGGAGACAATGGTATTCTCACGCCAATATAGACCATGATGTGAAAAATGCAGGACTTGAAAGATTCAATGGGGCAATATGGCAAAATATGAATGGAATATGCACACAGTAGGACCAAATCTGGAAGTTTATGAGTAAAACCAACATGTGAAAATATCAAATTTTTACAGTTCCAACATAGCCAATGAGTCTTTTCCAATCAGGGCATAAAGAGTAGCCAGTGAGTCTTTGTAATTATTACACCCCTAACTTTAACTATGTTTTACTTTTTACTTTTGAAGTAATTAGTAGATGATTACACATGATTCAATGATTTGATGTTTAGTAAATTGTCTAGTAAAATCAATGTTTTCATGAGTTATGTTTATTTGAGTATAATTGACATGTGTTTAAAAGTTGTCAAGATGGGATGATTTCATAAGGATTATGAAATGATTAATGATACACTAATCTCATGTTGTTGATTGCAAGTTGCATTCAGGGAACAAGTTTCCGCCCCTTCAAAAAAGGGAGGGAGAGCATCATTGGAGAGAAGGGAATAGATATAAGGTAAATAATAGTTTAACACCATCTTAAGTCTTGTGAGGGAGGGGAAAATACCTCAACCCCAATCACACATCCTGTCGAGTGAATTATGAAGACGTAGGTAAACATCGTATACACAATCATTACAATGATATATGTTTAATTTATATTAAGTTGAAGCATGATTTTAACTTATTATAAATAGTTGGTACCTCTCAAGAGAGAATTTTATGATTGAAAGATATTGTAAAACTTTGGAAGTTGGAACAAAGTTCTTAGTGGGATTATTTATTACTGATCCGATTTATCAATGAATCATCCTTTCTTATTGATAAGCATAGTAATGCTTTAGAGGGAGAGATGGGAGGGTCATTGTGAGGTGTGGAAATTCCCCTCTAACCATGCATGATCATCCAAGAGCATTCGTAGGCTAATTTTGTGGAGAGACCCATGGCTTAGTGGGCATTATCTGTTGCTTATTAACTACTTTTCAAAACTGATTCTCGGCTCTACTCTTACTGAGCTATTCTTTGGCGTTATGGAAGATGGTGGTAATCGTTTGGTGGGGGGGTCTTTACCAATGCCTGGCAACCATTTTGTAACTAATCTTTCTCATTCTAATTTGAGGATATTTATATGCCTCTTGGAGATGGAAAAAGGGTTGGTGGGTTGTTGTAAGAATCGATACTAATCTAAGGGAGTCGCACCTTTATTCAGAGTGAAGCAAGAAAGCTAGAAATTAGAACCAGTATCATCTTTATGTTGTACGAAGTAACCCAAATGCTTGGGTGTGTGAGCGGGTGGCGAACATTGTGAGCTCCCTTCTTGAGTTGCAGAGAACACAAGTCGATGAGGATGACTAGAGCAACTAGTGTTCGAGCTCTATGAGTTGCATCTATAACACTCTGAATTATATATATTCAGGTAAATTATATTTAGAGCCCTCAACTCTTATACTACATTACATGCAATACAGTATTATCTCCTTTCAAATGATAGCAATGTCAGCAATGCCGACTATAAACATTAAAAAATGCATTGTTTATTTTCTTATGCACAGCGATGAAACTATATACTTAACTGCATAATGATGAATATGACGGATCTTGGAGCTTAAATGAATATAATTCTTGACACTTTGAAACTATTCCTCCTTGAGCAGCTCGACCAGCCTGAGGCCATAAACCCTACATGAGTTTGCTTGCATGAGCACCATAGTTTTAAATTGTTGTACTATGCACCCTTCATCTTAAATGATGCATTTTAACTTTATGTTTTCTAGTTGATAACTCTTAAAAAAAATTGTATCCTTTGAGCCTAATAGGGCAATATTCTGTAATGAATAGCTACTCGATGGTATCGGCATGTGGAGTAGTCCATACCATCATATCCATGGCTGTAGCCATAATAAAGTTTAAACAAAGTTAACTAGAGATAAATTGGGTCGTGCTACTGCACTCGACACCTTATTTTTCCAACTCAATAGGAAAGATAATGAGAATTGATAATTGGAAATCAATAATATTCTTGTTATGGGAACATGATAAATAATCAGGGAGAGAAACAAAATAATAATCATATTCTGTCATAGTTATGCTATTATGATAGCCAAGACTTCAATCTTGCCTTTGTTATGAAATAAGACCTGACATATCCTTTAACATAAAGAATTTACCCTAGCACTGTTGTAAGTTAGTTGTTTTATACAAGATAAATGTCGACTATATAAGTGGCAGTTATGTTTTATATTTGACTTTATTAGAGTATTCCAAAGGAGAATCTAAGGGTGCTCGACTCTATGAGTTTGTATAAACCTTTGAAAGATATTATGATAAGATTCTTTTCCTTTTATTCTAAAATGGTTTTTAATCTTGCCATTGGGTAAATAAAGTAAACAATGACCAAGTAGGGTGAATGATGAAAACAAGAATGTATTCATTATTCAAAAAAAATGATAATATGACATGGAGTCACTAATAGTCATATCGATATGAAACCAAGAAAATTAGTATGATGTTCGTTATAACATTCAAGTGTCCAAAAATTGGACTTAAATGCATTAAATCTTACTTATACTAGACCAATAGTGGTCGAAGTTGATATAACTTGCATAGTGGAACAAGGTGACAGGGAGTCACAAGTTCCACGTTATGAAATAAACTATTTTTACAATTATACCATGATGGGAGTCGAGTATCCTAATATGGGAAATAAATCCAATTGATCTTGTTTATTCAAGACCTAGAGAGAACGGTCAATTTGAAATTACTAAAGGCTATGATAGCTTATAAGTCAAGTTAGGGTGGTGGACATACAATAACGTTAATGCATAATGTTTATGCATGAAAATATTTGGCCAAAGTAATGCATCCATCTTTGCATGTATTGTCGGACCACACTACTCTAGTTGGCCTAGTAACTCCAATAGTGTAATACATAGTTAGATTGGATCTATAGTTGTGTGACCATGAGACATTAGGAAGGAAACAACACTTGATACTCAGATGGCTAACCTAAGGGTTCCTAATATCTAACCTTGAGCATTATGGAATGATAGTATTATCTTTTTAGATATCATATTGGTGAGGGAATACCTTCAATACTATGTTTATTCATGTTACATAAAATGTGAACTCAAGCAATGCCAAGTGGTCTAGAAAAGATTAGAAGTATTTGTTCTTATGTTTTTCTATACTTATGCTATTACCTTTGGAAAATGAGGATGTTTGATATTTCCATGTATTGGGTTAGAGAAGCTAAACCCTAGTATTGAAACAAGGAGGATATATGAAATCTATAACTCTTATGTCGGATATGAGATTGTATATATATATATATATACTATTTGACAGAGAAAGGTCGATAAAACTATAGAACAAGACAGGAAGTCTTTATAATACCTTAAGAGATTCCATGATAATTTTGAAACTCGATTTAAGGCATCAAAGATGTTGGGTATTGAATCTTAAGAGTAAAATGACAAGAAGTCATAAACCCTAGATATTGCAAGAATGCAATAAGAGACTTTTAAAAGGTTTGAAATACCTAAATGCTTACATTAAATGTATATCCTAGATTAAGGATTAGTTCTAAGTCAAATTGGCTAGAATGGAGTTTCTATACAGATTAGTTTGTGCCTAGAGTACCAAATAAAGAAAATAAAACAATAGGATGAGACAGTTTCTAAGATGAGTCAAAGGTGTGTGTCTAGATGGCATGACCAATTAGAATGATCATACTTAGCTAGAAAGGATCTAGATTTGTATTGTCGATTGAGTTTCATAGGACACATCACTAGGACTCAGATGGTGAAACCTGACAATTCCTTATATCTATACCCTTCGTGAAGGGCGGGGCCACTTCCAGTTAGGAAGCATGTGGGGGGACCGCTTGAGTCCGTGGTTGGAGGAAAAGCACTCGGATGATGCTTTTCCTCTATAGTAGAAGACTCATCAAGTCTCACGAAGATAGATATCAACATTCCAGATGCAATGAACTCCATGTTATGGCTTATGATAGTCAACCTATGAGGTAAAACTATTCCATATGCTAGGTGTATTTTATGTGATATAAATGAATAGTGTAAGGACTTCTCTTGATTCTAGTTGCAATTACATATGATTTCAAGTTAGCAATTTTTTTGGAAAAATTGTACTTTAATTCTTGAGCTTATGCAAATGTTAAAAAAAAAATTCTCTCATCGTTACTAAGGTTAATTACCTTCTTGTAAATTCTTGAGTTTACCTAAATATTAAGAGGGATGTTACATATGGTATCAGAGCAAACCGGGTTCAACACATGGACCTATTAGCTCATTATGAGAAAACTCATTAAACATTTAGCAGATTGGGTAAGGTTTAAAACTTTTTTGATGCTAGAATGGCATAGATAAACACCAAGAAAACTATCAGGAAGACTATTTTTCCAGCACTTAACCAATTCAATGGATAAGAGAAAGCCAACTAAGGAGTTAAAACTCTAAGATCAAAATAATTCTATTAAGGTTGCATATTGAAAATATTTTGACTTTCACTAGAAAGGTAAAACCTTGGTCAGTTACTAATCAGACTAAGAGCTCAGGTAGAGTAGTGTCTATATGAATTTAATATCAATCTTATTTCTCAAGAACTTAAGGATGAGAAGATCCAGATGTAATCAACCAGGTGAAGGGGTGTCTGAGTGTTGGAAATCCTTCAAACTATATCAACGACACCTAGATAAGATGGGTTCTAGTCTAACATCTAGATGGCTTGGAGTGAGCCAAGTGGAATAAATGGATCATTAAAGGATGAGTAGTGTTATACTGGCATAGAAGAAAAAAAATGGTTGAGAACTAAGTACTTTCCTTTTGGTAGAGCTATAAAGTACAACCGCATTGGTGAAAGTAATTATCACCAAGATATTTAGTCAAATTGTTTAATTTTTAAAATGTAACCTATTCAATGAAGTAAGGAATAGATTTTTATAATGCAGAATGAAGAAAAGAAGTTTGTGTTCCAATTGTAATCTTTGTGTGTTGCTATAAAATGGTCTTATAATATCATCTGATAGGGGAATGATAGATACTCCAGGAAACAAGAGTGAATCTGATATAACCTTTTTATTTGTAAATTTTTGAGCATGATGAAAGTCTTAAGGGACTTATTTGTTTGATGTGCTTGTAACTCAATCTCTAATCCACAGTAAGCTTTTGGAAAACCTGAATACAGTGTAGCAATCTACTCCCTTGTAGTGACTTAGTCAAGTCAAGTAGTGCATTAACAGTTTTCTTCTGGATTTTGACACTTCCTTGGATTTTTGGTAAAATTCCTTTTAATACTGGCAAGGATTGTCATTGTTTTATTTCTTTATTTTGAAATGGTCTAGCCACCGAATTTTTGGAAATTGTTTATCTTATGGCCAGTTGGTCCATAATTTGATTTATTGTTGGAAAAGAACTCATTCCTTGATTTATTGTTGAAATTAAAAAGTTGCTTATATTTGATATCGAGTTGAGTTTTATGGTGGAAATACCATAACTTTTTGGTTCTTCCTTGTGTTTGGTGTAATGATCTTCTCTATCATGTCCTAGATAGGCCTCTAATGGATTACGTAAGGGAGTAAATTGTAGAAATGTATTTGGTATGTCCTTAGCTTTATAGAAGAAAGAAACCTTGTGTCTAAAGAAATTGGTTCCACACCCTTTTAGGATTATATAATTAATATGTAGGCTATTAGAAGGAGGTCTTATGCGGATATCTCTTTTCGAACCTTATGTTATGGTATGTGGGTGAACAGGTGATCCAATAAGCCCAAGTGAATAGTCTCTCCAAGTCAAGCAAGGTGGTGAACCATTACTGCGTGGATTGCAAAGCATATGTATATAAAAACTATGGCCATAGTGAGTGTTGTTGCCACTATGTGCACTCATCAGTTCACAGTACTCCAAACACTTAGCTAACCAGAGTTGTCATACTTAGTAGGAGGGTATCCTTAGTAGTACAATAGAGTTGGTTAAGTTGGGGTACACATTAGAGCTCAGATGGCAACTGAGAGGGTTTCCAACACAACCTTTCATTGAAATGTAGGACTGCTTCTAGGTAGGAAGTGTGCGGGGAACAACTTAACTCCATGGTTGGAAGGAAAAATAGCCAGGTGATGCTTTCCCTCTTTCCAATGGCATGCCAAGTCTTGCAGGATATTTGTACTAGAAAAGGAACTTTGATCCTTTCTCTTGTATGTACTTATCAGGTTATTTTAATTATGCATGAAATAAATGAAATTGGTACTTGATGAATAACCTTTTTAGCTAGAAAAGTGAAGGTTGATGATACTCTTTGTATCTTGCATGATGAATAGTGGTACCTACCTCGCTTAATGTTGTTAACCTTTGGTGAAATTCTCTTGGTAAACCTTTGTAAAAATTAGTTGATTGCTACACGTAGAAAGAGTATCCACCCTTTATGGTGTTTGATATAACAACTTCTGTAATTTTTCTATCAAGATGACTCCATTTCAAACATTGGACAAAAGAAGATGCCGAACTCCTATAAGTTGGGTAAGCCAAAAGATAGGATTAGCATTAGTCTAGAAATGTTGTCAGAAATGGATAAACAAATCAAACTGATCAGAAAAGATTGGTGGAAGCTAATGATAGATAAAAAAGCTAAGTAAATGCCAATAGTACACTAACACAATTCTCGGCTAGAGAAGAAAATTTTCATAAAGTAAGGAATGTTTTCCAAACCAGCTCCTAGATATAAAGTACTCCTCAAAAAGAAATTCTCAAAGTTATCAATTCGATTGATTACAAAATGATTCTATTATCAGCTATTACCAAGAGGTAAAAT
The DNA here is from genome assembly GCA_007258455.2 of Sequoia sempervirens. Classification (NCBI taxonomy): domain Eukaryota; kingdom Viridiplantae; phylum Streptophyta; class Pinopsida; order Cupressales; family Cupressaceae; genus Sequoia; species Sequoia sempervirens. The sequence continues at coordinate 7,505,943 of VDFB02047144.1, read as the reverse complement.
GCTTTCTATGAATTACATTTGAAAAGTATATAATAGATGATAATTATATTCTTAAAAAAATTTGCAAGTACAAGACCAGGGAGTGGTCATGATGGAGCTTCTTAAATGCAAGGTCCAATGGGACCAGTATCCAAAGGGTAATATGACATGGGAAGTTTACCATGATTTTATATCAAATATTTTCTAAATTGTTTACACTTTTGCAAGATAAACAAAAATTTTATCTTATTAAGGTTCAGCGGTATTGGATCATCGAGGATGATGACTCTTACGGGGGGAGATATGTTACACCACTAACTTTAACTATGTTTTACTTTTTACTTTTGAAGTAATTAGTAGATGATTACACATGATTCAATGATTTAATGTTTAGTAAACTGTCTGGAAAAATCAATGTTTTCATGAGTTATGTTTATTTGAGTATAATTGACATGTGTTTAAAAGTTGTCAAGATGTGATGATTTCATAAGGATTATGAAATGATTAATGATACACTAATCTCGTGTTGTTGATTGCAAGTTGCATTTAGGGAATAGGTTTCTGCCCCTCCAAAAAAGGGAGGGAGAGCATCATCAGATAGAAGGGAATAGATATAAGGAAAATAATAGTTTAACTCCATCTTAAGTCTTGTGAGGGGGGGACAATACCTCAACCCCAATCAAACATCTTGTCGAGTGAATTATGAAAACGTAGGTAAATGTCGCATACACAATGATTACGATGATATATGTTTTTAATTTATATTAAGTTGAAGTATGAATTTAAGTTATTCTAAATTGTTGGTACCTCTCAATAGAGCATTTTATGATTGAAACATATTGTAAAACTTTGGGAAGTTGGAACAAAGTTGTTAGTGGGATTATTTATTACCGATCTCATTTATCAATGAATCATCCTTTCTTATTGATAAGCATAGTAATGCTTTAGAGGGAGAGATGGGAGGGTCATTATGAGGTGTGGAAATTCCCCTCTAACCATGCATGCTCATCCAAGAGCATTCGCAGGCTAATTGTGTGGAGAGACCCACAGCATAGTGGGCATTATATATTACTTATTAACTACTTTTTAAAACCGATTCTCGGCTCTACCCTTATTGAGCTATTCTTTGGCGTTATGGGAGAAGGTGGTAACTGTTTGGGGGGGATCTTTACCAATACCTGGCAACCATTTCGTTACTAATATTTCTCATTCTAATATGAGGATATTTATATGCCTCTTGGAGATGGAAAAAGGGTTGGAGGGTTGGTGTAAGAATCGATACTAATTTGAGGGAGTCGCACCTTTATTTGGAGTGAAGAAAGAAAGCTACAAATCAGAACCAGTATCATCTTTTTGCTGCAAGAATTAACCCAAATGCTTTGGTGTGTGAGCAGGTGGCAAATACTACGAGCTCCATTCTAAAATTGTTTGCATGAGCACCATGGTTTTAAATTGTTACTATGTGCCCTATACCGTGCACCCTTCATCTCAAATTATGCCTTTTAACTTTATGTTTTCCAGTTGCTAACTCTTACAGACTTGTGTATCCTTTGATCCTAATAGGGAAATATTCTATATTGAATAGCTACTCGATGGTATCGGTCTGTGGAGCAGTCCATACCACCATATCCATGGTCGCAGCCATAATAAAGTTTAAACATAGTTAACCAGAGATAAACTGGGTTGTGCTACTACACTCAACACCTTATTCTTCCAACTCGATAGGAAAGATAATGAGACTCAATTGATAATCAATAATATTCTTGTTATGGGAGCATGATAAATAATCAGGGAGAGAAACAGAATAATAACCATATTTTTTCATAGTTATTCTGTTATGATAGCCAAGACTTCAATCTTTCCTTCGTTATGAAGTAATTCATGAAATATCCTTTAACATAAAGAATCTACCCTAGCATTGTTGTAAGTTAGTGGTTTTATACAGGATAAATGTCGACTATATAAGTGGCAATTATGTTTTATGTTTGAATTTATTGCAGTATTCCAAAGGAGAATCTAGGGGTGCTCAACTCTATGAGTATGTATGAACCTTTGAAAGATATTATGATAAGAGTCTTTTCCTTTTATTCTGAAATGGTTTTGAATCTTGTTATTGGGTAAATAAAGTAAACAATGACCAAGTAGGGTGAATGATGAAAATAAGAATGTATTCATTATTCAAAAAGAAAAAGATAATATGACGTGGAGTCTAATAGTCATATTGATATGAAACAAAGAACCTTAGTACGATGTTCATAATAACATTCAAGTGTCCAAGAATTGGACTTAAATGCTTTAGATCTTACTTATACTAGACCAATAATGGTCGAAGTTGATATAACTTGCATAGTGGAACAAGGTGAAGAGGAGTCAAAGTTCCACGTTATGAAATAAATTATTTTATAATTATACCATAATGGGAGTCGAGTATCCTAATATGGGCAATAAATCCAATTGATCCTGTTTATTCTAGACCTAGAGAGAAACATTGATTTGAACTTACTAAAGGCTATGACAGCTTATTAGTCGAGTTAGGGTGGTGGACATATGACAATGTTAATGCATAATTTTTATGCATGAAAATATTTGGCCAAAGTAATGCATCCATCTCTGCATGTATTGTTGGTCCACAATCCTCTAGCTAGCCTAGTGTCTTTAGTAGTGTCATACATAGTTAGAGTGGATCTATAGTTTTGTGACAGTGAGACATTAGGAAGGACACAACACCTGATACTCAGATGGCTAACCTAAGGGTTTCTAATATCTAACCTTGAGCATTATGGAATGATAGTATTATCTTTTTAGATATTATATTGGTGAGGGAATACCTTCAATACTATGTTTATTCATGTTACGTAAAATGTGAACTCAAGCAATACCAAGTGGTCTAGGAAAGACTATAAGTATTTGTTCTTATGTTTTTCTACACTTATGCTATTACCTTTGGAAAATGAGGATGTTTGATATTTCCATGTATTGGGTTAGACAAGCTAAACCCTAGTATTGAAACAAACAGAATATAGGAAATCTATAACTCTTATGTTAGATATGTCATTGTATATATATATATTGATTGACAGAGAAAGGTCGAGAAAACTATAGAACAAGACGGGAAGTCTTTATAATACCTTAAGAGATTCCATGATAATGTCAAAACTCGATTTAAGGCATCAAAGATTTTGGGTATTGAATCTTAAGAGTAAAATGACAGGAAGTCATAAACCCTAGATATTGCAAGAATGCAATATAAGGGACTTATAAAAGGTTTAAAATACCTAAATCTTTCCATTACATGTATATCCTGGATTAAGGATTAGTTATGAGTTAGATTGGCTAGAATGGAGTTTCTATACAAATTAGTTTGTGTCTAGAGTACCAAATAAAGTAAGTAAAACTATAGGATGAGATGGTTTCTAAGACGATTCAGAGGTGTGTGTCTAGATGGCATGACCAATTAAAATGATCATACTTAGCTAGAAGGGATCTAGAGTTGTATGGTCGATTGAGTTTTGTACGAAACATTACTAGGACTCAGATGGTGAAACTTGAAAATTCCTTATATCTATACCCTTTGTGAAGGGCAAGGCCACTTCCAGTTAGGAAGCGTGCGGGGGACCGCTTGAGTCCGTGGTTGGAGGAAAATCACTCAGATGATGCTCTCCCTCTGTAGTAGAAGACTCACTGAGGATAGCGAAGATAGATATCAACATTCTAGATGCAATGAACTCCATGTTATGGCTTATGACAGTCAACCTATGAGGTAAAAATATTCCTTATGCCAGGTGTATTTTATGTGATATAAATGAAAATTCTAAGGAATTCTCTTTGATTCTAGCTATGACTACATATGATTTCAAGTTAGCAGTTTATCTGGAAAAGTTGTACTTTAATTCTTTAGCTTATAGAAATGTTTAAAAAAAAAAATCTCTCTCATGGTTACTAAGTTTAATTACCTTCTTGTAAATTCTTGAGTTTACTTGAGTATTAAGAGGAGGAATGTTATATATGGCATAGAGAAAAAACAAGGAAAATATCAGGAAGACTATTTTTCTAGCTCTTAACCAAGTCAATGGTTAAGAGAAATCCAACTGAGGAGTTAAAACTCTAAGAGAAAAATAATTTTGTTAGGGTTGCATATTAAAAAGATATTGAGACTTTGACTAGAAAGGTACAAAACCTTGGTCAGTTACTAATCAGACTAAGAGCTCGGGTAGAGTAGTGTCTATATGAATTTAAGATCAATCTTATTTCTCAAGAACTTAAGGATGAGAAGATCTAGAAGTAATCAACCAAGTGCAAGGGCGTATGAGTGTTGGAAATCCTTGAAACTATATCAACAACACCTAGATAAGATGAGTTCTAGTCTAACTTCTAGATGGCTTGGAATGATCCAAGTGGAATAAATGGATCATTAAAGGATGATTAGTGTTATACTGAAATAGAAGAAAAAAAAAATGGTTGAGAACTAAGTACTTTCCTTTCGGTAGAGCTAGAAAGTACAACCGCATTGGTGAAAGTAATTATCACTGAGATATTTAGTCAAATTGTTTAAGTGTTAACATGTAACCTATTCAGTCAAGTAAGGCATAGAGTTTTATAATGCAGAACAAAGAAAATAAGTTTGTGCTCCAATTGTAATCTTTGTGTGTTGCTATTAAACGGTCTTATAATATCATCTGACAGGTGAATGATAGATACTCCATAAAATAGCAATGAATTTGATATAACCTTTTTTATTTGTAAATTTTTGAGCATGATGAATGTCTTAAGGGACTTAATTGTTTGATGTGCTTGTAACTCAATCTCTAATCCACTGTAAGCTTTTGGAAAACCCAAATATAGTGCAGCAATCTACTCCCTTGTAGTGACTTAGTCAAGTCACGTAGTGCATTAACAGTGTTCTTCTGGATTTTGACACTTCCTTGGATTTTGGTAAGATTCCTTTCAATACTAGCAAGGATTATCATTGTTTTATTTCTTTATTTTGAAATGGTCTAGCCACCGAATTTTTGAAAATTGTTTATCTTATGCCGGTTGGTCCAAAATTGGATTTATTGTTGGAAAAGAGCTCATTCTTTGATTTATTGTTAAAATTAAAACTGTTTATATTTGATATTGAGTTGAGTATTGTGGTGGAAATACCATAAATTTTTAGTTCTTCCCTATGTTTGATGTAATGATCTTCTCTATCATGTCCTAGATGGGCCTCTAATGGATTGCGTAAGGGAGTAAACTGTGGAAATCCACCTGGTATGTCCTTAGCTATACAGAAGAAAGAAACCTTGTTTGGAAAGAAATTGGTTCCAAACCATTTGAGGGTAATATAATTAATATGTAAGCTCTTAGAAGGAGTTCTTATGCAGATATCTCTTTTCAAACCGTGTGTTTTGGTATGTGGGTGGATAGGTAGTCCAGTAAGCCCAAGTGAATAGTCTCTCCAAGTCGAACAGGGTAGTGAACCATTACTACATGGATTGCGAAGCATATGTATATAAAAACTATGGCCATAGTGAGTGTTGTTGCCACTACGTGCACTCGTCAGTTCACAGTACTCTAGACACTTAGCTAACCAGAGTTTTCATACTTAGTAGGAGGGTATCATTAGTAGTGCAATAGAGCTAGTTAAGTGTGGGTACACACCAAAGCTCAGATGGCAACTGAGAGGGTTTCCAACATAACCTTTCATTGAAATGTAGGACTGCTTCCAGGAAGGAAGTGTGCAGGGAACCACTTAAGTCTGTGGTTGGAAGGAAAAATAGCTAAGTGATGCTTTCCCTCTTTCTAGTGGCATGTCGAGCCTTGGAGGATAGTTGTACTAGAAAAGGAACTCTGATCCTTTCTCTTGTATGTACTTATCAAGTTATTTTAATTATCCATGAAATAAATGAAATTGGTACTTGATGTTCAAATAACCTTTTTAGCTAGAAAAGTGAGGTTGATGTTACTCTTTGTATCTTGCATGATGAATAGTCGTACCTTACTCGCTTAATGTTGTTAACCTTTGGTGAAATTCTCTTGGTAAACCTTTGTAAAAATTAGTTGATTGCTACACGTAGAAAGAGTATCCACCTTTTATGGTGTTTGATATAACAACTTTTATAATTTTGCTATCAAGATGACTCCATTTCAAACAATGGACGGAAGGAGATGCCGAACTCCTATAAGTTGGGTAGGCTAGAAGATAGGATTAGCATTAGTCCAGAAATGTTGTCAAAAATGGATAAACAAATCAAACTGATCAGAAAAGATTGGTGGAAGCTAATGATAGATAGAAAACCTAAGTAAATTCCAACCATACACTAACACAATTCTCAGCTAGAGAAGAAAATTTTCATAAAGTAAGGAATGTTTTCCAAACCAGCTCCTAGATATAAAGTACTCCTCAAAAAGAAATTCTTGAAGTTATCAATTTGATTGATTACAAAATGATTCTATTATCAACTATTACTAGGAAGTAAAATGCTTTCTATGAATTACATTTGAAAAGTATATAACAAATGATAATTATATTCTTAAAATGTTTTGTGGGTACAAGACAGGGAGTGGTCATGATCGAGCTTCTTAAATGCAAGGTCCAATGGGACCAGTATCCAAAGGGTAATATGACATGGGGAAGTTTACCATGATTTTATATCAAATATTTTCTAAATTGTTTACACTTTTGCAAGATAAACAAAAAATTTATCTTATTAAGGTTCTAAGGCATTAAATCATTGAGGACGATGACTCTTACGGGGGGAGATATGTTACACCACTAACTTTAACTATGTTTTACTTTTTACTTTTGAAGTAATTAGTAGATGATTACACATGATTCAATGATTTGATGTTTAGTAAACTATCTAGAAAAATAAATGTTTTCATTAGTTATGTTTATTTGAGTATAATTGACATGTGTTTAAAAGTTTCAAGATGTGATGATTTCATAAGGATTATGAAATGATTAATGATACACTAATCTCGTGTTGTTGATTGCAAGTTGCATTCATGGAACAGGTTTTCGCCCCTCCAAAAAAAGGGAGGGAGAGCATCATCAGAGAGAAGGGAATAGATATAAGGAAAATAATAGTTTAACTCCATCTTAAGTCTTGTGAGGGGGGGGAAATACCCCAACCCCAATCACACATCCTGTCGAGTGAATTATGAAGACATAGGTAAATGTCGTATACACAATCTTTACGATGATATATGTTTAATTTATATTATGTTGAAGTATGAGTTTAACTTATTCTAAATTGTTGGTACCTCTCAAGAGAGAATTTTATGATTGAAAGATATTGTAAAACTTTGGGAAGTTGGAACAAAGTTGTTAATGGGATTATTTATTACTGATCTCATTTATCAATGAATCATCCTTTCTTATTGATAAGCATAGTAATTCTTTAGAGGGAGAGATGGGAGGGTCATTGTGAGGTGTGGAAATTCCCCTCTAACCATGCATGCTCATCCCAGAGCATTCCCAGGATAATTTTGTGGAGAGACCCACTGCTTAGTGGGCATTATCTATTGCTTATTAACTACTTTTTAAAACTAATTCTCTGCTCTACCCTTATTGAGCTATTCTTTGGCATTATGGGGGATGGTGGTAACCATTTAAAGGGGATCTTTACCAATACCTAGTAATTGTTTCGTAACTAATCTTTCTTATTCTAATATGAGGATATTTATATGCCTCTTAGAGATGGAAAAAGTGTTGGTGGGTTGGTGTAAGAATCGATACTAATCTAAGGGAGTTGCACCTTTATTCAGAGTCAAGCAATAAAGCTAGAAATCACAACTAGTGTCATCTTTCTACTGCAAGAAGTAACCCAAATGCTTGGGTGTGTGAGCAGGTTGTGAACACGACAAGCTCCCTTCTCGAGTTACAGAGAACCACAGTCGGCGAGGACGACTAGAGAAACTAGTGTTCTAGCTCTATGAGCTACATCTATAACACTCTAAATTATATATATTCAGGTAAATTATATTTAGAGCCCTCGACTCTTATACTGCATTACATGCAATACAGTATTATCTCCTTTTGAAAGATAGCAATGTCAACAATGTCGACTATAAAGATTAAAAAATGTATTGTTTATTTTCTTATACATAGTGATGAAACTATATACTTACTGCATAATGATGAATATGATGGATCTTGGAGCCCAAATGAATATAATTCTTGACACTTTGAAACTATTCCTCCTTGAGCCACTCGACCATCCTGAGGACATAAACCCTACGTGGGTTTGCTTGCAAGAGCACCATAGTTTTAAATTGTTACTATGCACCATGTATTGTGCACCCTTCATCTTAAATGATGCCTTTTAACTTTATGTTTTCCAGTTGATTACTATTACAAACTTGTGTATCCTTTGAGCCTGATAGGGAAATATTCTATATTGAATAGCTACTTGCTGGTATCAACCTGTGGAGTAGTTCATACCATCATATCCATGGCCGCAGCCATAATAAAGTTTAAACATAGTTAACTAGAGATAAATTGGGTCATGCTACTGCACTCGACACCTTATTCTTCCAACTCGATAGGAAAGATAATGAGAATCGATTGGAAATCAATAATATTCTTGTTATGGGAACATGATAAATAATCGGGGAGAGAAATAGAATAATAACCATATTCTATCATAGTTATGTTGTTGGTGTAATTAAATGTCTTGTACCTTGTCCTAGGTCATGATTACACCTTAGTTAAGTTTACTTTGGGACCACATAGGAGGTTGTTGGAGATTTTCCACCTTTGGTGAACTTGACATCTCATTACCACATCACTTCCACCTTTTGTGGACACATCATGTGATCATCTCTCCACCTTTTGTGGGTGATCCACCTTTTGTGGAGATTATCACATTATCCTTTCCACTTTAGGTGGAGTGATAACTTTTCATTGTTGTCTCATGTCATAATATTACGACACTTGTCATAATCTTATGCCCTCATATGTTCTCACCTTGGCTATATAACCAAGGGGTCCTCTATGTATTGGTTGTATCAATCAGAACTCTCTCGTATCATTGACATTGAATACAGTTTATTCTTGTCATCTTGTTTCTATCTCTGTTATGCTTGTGCTTTCTATTAGGCCTCTGGATCTTGGGTGGCTACCTTCATAGCCAATTCTTACATGGTATCAGAGCTTTTGGAGTGCCTTTAGTTAGTCTTTTGGAGAGATTTTTGGAGGGTTCCATTTTTGGCCTTATGTTGCAGGTGCATATTGGGAGCTTGTTGCATCAGATCTGAGCTCACCATTGCATCCAAAGTGTCCAAGATAGTTAGATTTTCCTTTTGTTTTATCTCAGTTGGATATCGGAGGCCAAATCTATAAAGGGTTGAAGATCGGAGGTGGTTGCCAGATCCAGGAGGTAGCTACCACTTTGGAGCATTTTCAGCCAAAAAGGACACTGCCATTGCGTTCAGAAGGGTCAAGAACCTATAAATCGACTATCAATTCATCCAAATCAGAGCAAGTTGTCCGTTGAGGCAAAATTAGCAGGCCGGCCATACGGCCAACCTGCACAGTCAGACGATTTTATTTCAAAAAAAATATTACTTTAATATTTTCTGGAAATTGTTTTTTCAAAAAATCATTCAAAAAATTTAAATATTTCACAGTTTTTTAATTTATTGTAAATTTTTTAAATAAATCAAAAAAAAAGAAATTTTAAATAGCCCGCAAACAAAAGTCTGCGAACTCTGTACCGCAGGGTACCGCGGCCACCAGGAGTCGCCACGTGGCCCCTGCGGCCCCACCTCTCACCAACCGGCAGCCGCTTTGCAAAACCCCGGTGGTGGTTCAATTTTTCGGTGGGTACATTTCCTGGTCAAAAGAATATTCTGACCTTGAGCATATACTGGCAAGTTTCTGCATTGGAGGGCGACGACGTCGGTGACGGGTATACAACCGTCAAATTTAACCTGAATTCAGTTCGTGACATGCATACAGCCGTCAAATTTAATGCCATGAACTATTGATGTCAGCACTGCGTCGGCAACTTTTTGAAAATTTTAGACCCCTTCACGGTTGAGCTTTTTGATTTTGCGGTTCATCTTCAAAGGCTTATATCTCGGTCGTTTTGAGGCCTTTTTTGGTGCAATTTTTTTTTATTTAGGCTAATTTTTCATGTACATCGCAGTGGTGCAATTATTTTCTGATTTTGGTGCATGTATTTTCCAGAAAATTGGATTTGTCTCAGGTCTTGCTTGATTGTCACCATTTTTGCAACTTCCGGGGCTTCGTTCAGGCTCATACAAACTCCTTTTCAGGTGCCATTTTTTTTGAAAGTGCATGATTTTTTCTGAACTTCACAGCGGTGCTATCAGTTTGTAGTGATTGTGATCATAAATTATACTTTCAGCACTTGGTCATTTTTGGCCTATTTTGGCATTTGTAAAGATAAGATCTCAGTTTGGTCTTTTGTATCAATCATTTGAGTCTGATGTAGCCTACTTAAGGCTGTTGTAAAACATTGAAAATCAGAATCCCACTTTGCTTGGCTTGCAAGTGGCCATTGTACACGCACTAATTATAAAGTGCCAAATCATCTTTTGGGGGGGGGTTCTTTGATTGAGTGAATTTGGGGGGGTGTCTTGAGTGATTGTGCCTCTCTCTCTATCTTGTTCTCTTTCATTTTGCTGCTATGGGTTCTCCTAAGTTTCCCTTGTTAACTCCACATAATTATGCTTCTTGGAAAATTGATGCATGGAGTAAGTTAATGGAAAAAGGATTAACTCATTATATTGATGGAACTGTTGTTGCACCATCTGATCCTCAAGCTAATCCTATTGCTCATTTGGATTGGCTCACTAAAAATACTAAGGGGTCTCCTATGTACATTGTAGAATCATCTCATATTATTGACATTGAATACAATTTATTCTTGTCAAAAAAAACAAAAAAAATAAAAAATATATATTTTTCTTTATTAAATTTTTAATAAAGTTTAAAAAAAATAAAAACAATATGTTTTTTTTCTTTATTTTTAATAAAGTTTTTTCATCAAAAAAATTTTAATTTTCTTTATTTTTTAAAATAAAGTTTTTTTAATAAATAATTTTTTAAAATTAAATTTTTTAAGTTTTTTTTTAAAACAAATCATGCCATAACATGTAAAATTGGAGAAATTATTTTGCCTCTCGATCGAGCCTTGCCTTGGACCATTTGTTCCTCTAATCAATAGTCAACAGGGGTCAGTTGCTCCCATCGACATCCACCTGGAGGGCTTTCTTTACGGTCTTCAGCGTTGGGTTCCTTTGGTTGGCTTCTTCATCAACACTTCCAGTTTTGCATCATGTTGATTGTAGTTCTCCTCTTTCTAATGTTGTAATCACACTAAAATAAAGTGCCACAATCTACTATTTCAGTGTACTATGTCATGTTCTGTATGTTTCTTTGGATTGATCTATCTATCTAGTGTTAGTTCCTATATACTCAGCGTATGCAACGGCTGGTTACCCATGCATTTCGGTGAGATGGACTAATCACCATATAGACTCCTATTTTGGAAGCACTCTACTTGTCTTCAGAATTTTGGTTCTACATCCAGAGACTTGGTGCATGGCTCCAATGAGACTTGGATTGTACAAATTGTGCATGGCTCCAGTGAGACATGGATTGTACCAATCTACTATTGATGAGCATTCATGTTGTTGCTCACGCAGTTGTCTTCTTGGTTTCGACCTTATTCCTGTTGGAGTGTGGATGCATCTACGGTTCTTCATCGACAGATTCTGCAGTTATTCTTGAGTTGACAGATTCAGCTCATTCACCAGTTATGTGGCATCTTCTGTAGTTGTACCTGATTCTTTCTATCAGTGCTTTGCACAATTTGGCATTTCTTTTGGAACAACATTTGGAGGACTCATCATCATACTTGGTCCACTCTACTTCATCCTTCACATTGTTCTTCTTTGTCTCCTTCTTCAGCTAAGATTTGGGGACTCTTGACATTGTGACATTTAAGCAGTGACTCTCCATTGGGGGGGGTTGCATGGACTTCTTCATTCTTCTTATGGGGGGACTTTTTCCTCACTTGAGGTTTTATCCTTCATAGAGCATGATTCTTATTTTGTTTTCTCTCTTTTGGGGAGGAGTTTTGTCCCACGTGGTTTTCTCCTTTTCTCCGCTTTATGAGAGATTGCATTATGTGTACATGGGTACCTAACATGGCCTAGTAGCCGGGACCCATCTTGCATTGTTTTCATTTGTGTACATTCTCCCTAAGTTGCACTTAAGGGGGGGTGTTGGTGTAATTAAATGTCTTGTACCTTGTCCTAGGTCATGATTACACCTTAGTTAAGTTTACTTTGGGACCACATAGGAGGTTGTTGGAGATTTTCCACCTTTGGTGGACTTGACATCTCATTACCACATCACTTCCACCTTTTGTGGACACATCATGTGATCTTCTCTCCACCTTTTGTGGGTGATCCACCTTTTGTGGAGATTATCACATTATCCTTTTCCACTTTAGGTGGAGTGATAACTTTTCATTGTTGTCTCATGTCATAAGATTACGACACTTGTCATAATCTTATGCCCTCCTATGTTCTCACCTTGGCTATATAACCAAGGGGTCTTCTATGTATTGGTTGTATCAATCAGAACTCCCTCATATCATTGACATTGAATACAGTTTATTCTTGTCATCTTGTTTCTATCTCTCTTATGCTTGTGCTTTCTATTAGGCCTCTAGATCTTGGGTGGCTACCTTCATAGCCAATTCTTACAGTTGTTATGACAGCCAAGACTTCAATCTTGCCTTCGTTATGAAGTAAGTCTTGACATATTATTTAACATAAAGAATCCACCCTAGCACTATTGTATGTTAGTGGTTTTATATAGGATAAATGTCAACTATATAAGTGGAAGTTATGTTTTATATTTGACTTTATTAGAGTATTCAAAAGGAGAATCTAGGGGTGCTCAACTCTATGAGTTTGTATGAACCTTTGAAAGATATTATGATAAGAGTCTTTTCCTTTTATTCTGATATGGTTTTTAATCTTTCCATTGGGTAAATAAAGTAAACAATGACCAAGTAGGGTGAATGATGAAAATAAGAATGTATTCATTATTAAAAAAAAAAAGATAATATGATGTGGAATCACTAATAGTCGTATCGATATGAAACCAAGAACCTTTGTATGGTGTTCATAATAACATTCAAGTGTCCATGAATTGGACTTAAATGCATTAAATCTTACTTATACTAGACCAAGAATGATCAAAGTTCATATAACTTGCATAGTGGAAAAAGGTGACGAGGAGTCACAAGTTCCACATTATGAAATAAACTATTTTTATAATTATACCATGATGGGAGTCAAGTATCCTAATATGGGGAATGGATCCAATTGATCTTGTTTATTCTAGACCTAGAGAGAAAGGTTGATTTGAACTTACTAAAGGCTATGACAGTTTCTAAGTCAAGTTAGGGTTGTGGACATATGACAACGTTAATGCATAATGTTTATACAAGAAAATATTTGGCCAAAGTAATGCATCCATCTCTACATGTATTGCCAATTCACAATGCTCTAGCTAGCCTAGTGTCTCCAGTAGTGTCATACATAGTTAGAGTGGATCTATTGTTGTGTTACCGTGTGACATTAGGAAGGACACAACACCTGATACTCAGATGGCTAACCTAAGGGTTCCTAATATCTAACCTTGAGCATTATGTAATGATAGTATTATCTTTTTAGATATTATATTGGTGAGGGAATACCTTCAATACTATGTTTATTCATGTTACGTAAAATGTGAACTCAAGCAATGCCAAGTGGTCTAGGAAAGACTATAAGTATTTGTTCTTATGTTTTTCTACACTTATGCTATTACCTTTGTAAAATGACCTAATGTTTGATATTTCCATGTATTGGGTTAGAGAAGCTAAACCCTAGTATTGAAATAAGGAGGATATAGGAAATCTATAACTCTTATTTCGGATATGAGATTGTGTATATATAGATAGATATACTAAATGAAAAAGAAAGGTTGAGAAAACCATAGAACAAAATGGGAAGTCTTTATAATACCTTAAGAGATCCTATGATAATGTCGAAACTTGATTTAAGGCATTAAAGATGTTGGGTATTGAATCTTAAGAGTAAAATGACAGGAAGTCAGAAACCCTAGATATTGCAAGAATGCAATAAGGGACTTTTAAAAGGTTTAAAATCTAAATCTTTACATTACATGTATATCCTAGATTAAGGATTAGTTCTAAGTCAGATTGGCTAGAATGGAGCTTCTATACATATTAGTTTGTGTCTAGAGTACCAAATAGAGTAAGTAAAACTATAGGATGAGACAGTTTCTAAGATGAGTCAAAGGTGTGTTTCTAGATGGCATGACCAATTGGAATGATTATACTTAGCTAGAAAGGATCTATATTTGTATGGTTGATTGAGTTTTGTAGGACACATCACTAGGAATCAGTTAGTGAAACTTGACAATTCCTTATATCTATACCCTTCATGAAGGGCAGGGCCACTTCTAGTTAGGAAGCATGCAAGGGACAAATTGAGTCTGTGGTTGGAGGAAAATCACTTAGATGATGCTCTCCTGCTATAGCTGAAGACTCCCGAGGCTCACGAAGGTAGATATCAACATTCTAGATGTAGTGAACTCCATGTTATGGCTTATGACAGTCAACCTATGAGGTAAAACTATTCCTTATGCCATGTGTATTTTATGTGATATAAATGAAAAGTGTAAGGACTTCTCTTGATTCTAGCTATGATTTACATATGATTTCAAGTTAGAAATTTATCTGGAAAATTTGTACTTTAATTCTTGAGCTTATGCAAATGTTAAAAAAAAAATGTCTCTCATGGTTACTAAGTTTAATTACCTTCTTGTAAATTCTAGAGTTTACCTAAGTATTAAGAGGAGGGATGTTACAGTAATCAGTGAAATTTTATTAAGCCAGTGAGGGAATTTTTCCCTAGCTTTTTTTCATCCCTATGAGGGTTTTCAACTCATAAAAATTGTGTCATGGTGTTGTAAGTTTGTGTGATCTTATTATGCTCTTTTTAATTCAATGTTTGAAGGTTGTACAAGCATGTTGTTTTTATTTGATGAATGATCAAATCTGAAATCTGCATTCCATATGTTCAAAATAATTGAACTTGAGATTATTCGAATTAAGTTTATATTTTTCATACCACTGATTCACCCCCCCCCCTCTCAGTGGTATCATACTCCAACATAAATAACCTCAACAACTAGATCATCATCATTTTTGAAAGTGTCACCATTAGCATTAACTAAAGAGTTGATGTTATTTCTTTTCCTATGTTTAAGATTTGATTGGTAAAAAAATTATGTGTTTCTGTCTCCTTGCAGCCATTGTATTCTATATTTTTGTTTCCAAAAAATTTCCTCCTTCTTTGTAACTTGGAACCATTCCTCTCTAAGCTCCCTTTCTCTCCTTGAAGTGTCATCATCAACAACTCTAGACTCCATCACAGCTTGAATATCTTTTAGATTAATAAGGATGGATCACTTAGTGTGGAAGATATTTGGACAGATGAATTTTTTTCTCCAACCTTGCACATGACATCTAATCATTTTAATCTTTTGAGCTAATCAAACCATAGGTGCTCCCTAGCATGGGATATTCCACCAATGTTGAATGAGATTCTTAAAATCAAGATGCAAGTTTCACATAATCTCATATTTGAAGGGAAAAGAGCCTTTAGATCTCTACTCATCCTACCACAAAATAAGAGCACTATGGTCTAAAGTGGATCTAGGAAGGGCCGAGAGATGTAGTTTTGCACGAATATCCCAATCACCTAAGATTTTCACCCTCTCCAATTTAACTTGAATGTGATTTTTCCCACGGCATCTGTTAGACCAAGTAAACTTAGATCCCTTGAGATAAACTTCCAAAAATCCTTGAGCAAAAATGAAATTAGAAAAATCCATCATACTATTGAACAAGACAACTAAGAGGGGGGTGAATCAGTTGTGACAAAGTTTAACCTTTAAATATTTCACCAGAGATTAGATCAATCACAAATCATTACTCTTCTAAATGATTAAATATTAAATGCAAAGGTAGAAACTGAAAAATCATCACATATACACAGTAACACCAAATAAGGGAAAAACCACAGTGAGGATTAGCTCACAATATAAAGAATATAAAAATCGATTACAAAGAATCACTACCTAATGAGGCTCACTACCAAAACAAGGACTCGTTGTCTAGATCAAGACTCACTATCCAACAAGGGTTAACCACCTGGAGGGCTCACTACCACACAGATACAAAGATGATAGAAGAGATATGTTACACAGAGAAGAAAATCTCAATGCAACAAAGATTTCCACCATGATTCACTCAGCCACTTGCAAACTTGCATGAATGATAGAGTACACCTTAAGCTCACTACATCTGAAAACTCAGCAATTAGAATTCGCACTATTCTGCCAAACTCACATCACATACACACTATCTCACATCTACTTCGCATCTATCTTGATCTATATCTTTTCACTATCTCTTTGTACTTCACTTCCATCAATATCTCATCTTGTATTTATACCATCTTCAACTTTGAAACAAATCCAAAGTCGGCCATACATCATTCTAATTCAAATTAGGTTGATGCCAAAACATTCTAAGGTGGAATTAGAATGAGGAAACCCAGACACACACCTGATGAGGACCCAAATAAGTCCCAAAATGCTTCATTAACTTTGAAAGTAGTGTTTAACACAAGGTCGACCAAACCAGTGTAAAACACATAGAACAATTAAGCACATGTAACTCTTGACACGATCCAATCTTTCCAGACAGTAAAATTATCTTCAATATGATCATATCACCTTAACTCTAGAACCGCAAGTCATAAGACTCGAACAAGAAGAAATATGGAGCAACTAATTTCTCCCAGACCTCAGCCAAAAACCCTGAAAAGCATAGTTCACAATTGGTGAACATTACTCACATTGTATAGCAATCCAAAAGCCCAAATCCTAGATATAGTAGCTTACAACCATGATTAACATATCTGAACCACACAAGCATAGGATCAAATCCCAGAGAAAAACCCGGAGCAACTATTGAATACCTACAACCCTCCCATTACAATTTTCTCAATATCCTCAACATATACAACCAATAACCTACAACCATTACATCAATGACAATAGCAACCAGTTGATAACTAGTTAACCAGTTGACATCAATTACAACACCTTTCATTCTTGCAACAATATCTCCCTTTGTCATTGATGGCAACACATGATGTGAAAAACCATCAAAGACAACACTCTAGATTTGAACACTTTTTGCTTTATGTTTCTCCCCCTTAGTAGATAACCTTTTTCACATCTTCCTCATCTCAGTAGATAATTTTTTTTTCACATCTTCCTCATCTCCCCCTTTGACATCAATGGCAAAGGAAAAATATTTTTTACATTGATTTCCCCTTTGACATTAAGCACAAAATATTCTTTCAATGACAACACATGACACTACGGTCTGCTCCCCTTGAGAGGTAACCACCAAAACATCAGTCTAGAAGAAAGATAGATCCATAGACCCATCGGACTGATGCAACTCCATATGCATCTCTTTCAAGAAAGGAGGGGCAATCGCCCCTAACTTCTCTTGGAGATACTCAAAAGTATATTTAGGAAGAGCCTTCGTAAATATATTAGTAATATGATCCTTCGTAGGTACATACTCAGGATTTACTTCATTCTCCACAACCTTTTCTCTGAAGAAATGATGTTTGATAGATATATTTTTTTTCCTTGAATGCATCACTAGATTGTTTGAAATGTTAATTTCACTTGTATTATCACGGAAAATAGAAATAGGGCCTTCATACATTACTTTGATATCTTTCAATGTATGTTTCATCCATAAAACTTGTGTGCAACATGATGCAGCAACAATATATTCAACTTCAACAGTGGACAAGGAAACTAAATCTTTCTTTTTACTCAACCAAGCCACCAATCTACAACCAAGAAAGAATGCACCACCACTTGTACTTTTTATGTCATCTACATAGCTAGCCCAATCTACATCTGTATAAGCACTTAGTGTAAATTCAATATCCCTAGGATACCATAATCCATAATCTAGAGTTCCATTCAAATATTTGAATATCCTCTTTGAAGCAACAACATGTGTTTCTTAAGGATCTTCTTGAAATCTAGCCACAATATAGACTACATGCATAATATCTAGTCTAGTAGCAATCAAATGTGATAGTCCACCAATCATGGATCTATATTTCTTCTTATCAGCCTTAGGATAATTTGCATCTCTAATTATTCTTCAACATCTCTCTTACATACTTTGACTGTGAAATAAAAATCTCTTTCTCTTTTTGATTAATTTGCAGCCTAAGAAAGAAATTCATCTCACCAAACATAGACATCTCAAATTATTTTTACATTTATTCCGCAAACATCTTACACATAGTTTCATTTCCTCCTAAAATAATGTCATCAACATATACAACCACAATCAATATTTTTCCATTTTCAATTTTAAAATTTACAGATTATTATATGTTGTACCTTTGTTGAAACCTTGTTGAATCAAATACCTATCTAACCTTGCATACCAAGCTCTAGGAGCTTGCTTCAATCCATATAAAGCTTTATTTTATCTACAGACCATATTCAATTGATCTGACAACTAAAATCCTTCCAGTTGTTCCATGTAGACCTCTTCTTCAAAAATGTAGACTTAACATCCATTTGATATACCTTGAAGTCTTTATGAGAAGAAAACTCTAAGAACATCCTGATAGCTTCCATTCTTGCCACCAGAGAAAAATTCTCCTAAAAATATATTCCTTCTACTTGTGAGTAGCCTTTACACACAAGCCTTGCTTTAAATCTGACCACTTCTCCACGGATTCTCATTCAACTTGTTTATGAATACCCACTTTGATCCAATTATGTTTTTATCTACTGGTCTAGGAACCAATTCCCAAGTTTGATTCTTCTCAATCTGCATAAGTTCTTTCATAGCTCCCATCCAATGCTTGTCTTTACATGCTTCCCTTATAGTATTTGGTTCAATCTCAAAAAGTAAACAGAGATTTATCTCACCAGCAATAGCTTTGCTTCTTTTCAATACTCCTTTTGTCTTGTCTCCAATGATCTAACTTTCTGAATGATTTTTCTGCACATATTTAGGTGTGTTTGGGGACACCACCAGAGCTTCTTCTTCCTCTTCTTCTCTGCTTCTCTTGCTCATCATTTTTTTGTTCTTCCACAACTTCTTCAATCCTTACGCAATCAGGTTCATCATATACATATCCATCAACTTCAATTGAGTTCTTCATTGCTTCATTAACTTTGACATTTGTGCTTTCTACAATCTTCCTCGGTCTTTTATTAAAACATCCATAGGCTTTTCTTTTAGTAGAATATCCATGAAAAATACCTTCATCACTTCTAGGATCAAACTTTCCTAAATTTTCTTCATCCCATCTGATATGGCGTTTGCTTCCAAATACCTTGAAGTACTTAATAGTAGGAATTCTTGGAGGTGATCCCACTATTGGTTTACACTTTCCAGGAGATCCTGATTTTTATTGAAATCGCATATATTTAGAAAATATAATGATTTAAGCCTTAAAAAGTTATATTTAAAGGATTCCAATTCAAGAGGGTTTGATCAAAACACCTTAGATCAAACCTCCTTGGATAGAACCCCACTAGTTTTAAACCATACCTATAACGGAGTCTCCTTTACACCTATCAAAATGCTGATAAAAACAACTTTTGATTCACCTTTTGGGGGATCAAATGAATTCATTTAAAAAAAAAAATTTGTAAGTATGTAGTCTTATTATAAGCTTCCCAATAAGTATAATTTTAAATAAATTTAATTTCATTATTATATTTATTTTTTATTTCTTGTGAATGTAGGTTTTTCATCGAAAATCAAGCTCTTTGTTTTGCACATGTGGAAAAATAGCAGATTATCAAAAAACAAATTGAAAAATATTAGTGCATTATATATTGATGTCCCTAATCCAACCAAAAAAATAAAATTGAATTTTGATACATACAAAAAAAGTTATGTTTTAGCTAGTAAATCATGTCTAAATTGTAAATGGTTTGACTTTGAAACTTAATTAAGAAAAAATATTCAATTAAATGCTATGAAACCAATTCCATCCACTAGATATCATAGTTATGAATCTAAATTAAAAATAATAATAATTTTATCCTTCATAGAAAAAAGTTATGTGTTAGCCAGTAACATCATTCTTTAAAAATGGTGTTTAGTATTAAAAACTAGCTTTTGAAGGAGATGGAAAAAGAAGTGCAATCTTATTCCAAAATTTTTGAAAAAACTATATTTAGAATCTATAGAAAAAATGTCATAAATCACTAGTTTGTATCATCTTGAAATTCCTCACGGTTTAGCTGCTATAGGTGCCTGAAAGTGAAGATTTAGTTAAAAAAAATTAAGTTCAATGTCTAGCTTGGCCAAAAATTGTAAACCAGTATTGTGGGATCACCCTCTTCCACACCATAGCTCATAGGGGGTCTTAATACTGTTGGATCTTTCTTGAATTCGATTGAACACATAAACAATAGTATGAATAGCTTCTCTCTGAGTAAACTTTTGGTAGACCAACTTTAGTCATCATTGATTTAGCAACTTCAGTTGAGGAGTTCTTGGGGTAGATAACTATCTTTCTATTCCATGAACTTCACAAAACATATTAAACTCGAATATGTGCAGGATCATCATGGAAACAATAGGCCCTTAAGTGGCAAAAAATTCAAAAAAATCAGAGTTAGGCAATTTCACGTAAAAATTTGAATAAGTTATCTATATTATTTCAAAAATATGTAAGAATAGAATTTGCAGCAAATTGAATATAGTTTCTAAACTACTAGGTTTATTTAAAAGAAAAATATATTTAATTTGAAAATTTGGAATTTCAAGTAATAGTAGTACTTATATTTCAAGGAAAAAATAAGAAGTAAAAGTTAATACGATAAAACCACCTATACAATAAAATGATAATATTTTTTATAATATTTTAGATATAAGTAGAGGACTCATGTCGAATGTGATGCATATTTTTTGTATTTTTTTCCATGTAAATAATTAATTATGATTTTTTATTACCAACTTCTAAAATAAAACTTGTATGTCCATACACCATACTTGGTCAAAACTTCATGAGAATTCATTTTTTATTTTTAATCTATAATTATGTGAAGCATAGAGATGTGACACATGTTTTGGATTCAAAAATGTGATAATGTTTGAAAACTTATAGATGTTTTCAATCAGCCTAACAAATTAGGACTTTGGAGTCATAATTCAAATAAATGAATAATAATTATTTATTAAATTCAAAATATAATTTAGATCCGATTGGAAATCTGAAAATCTCCTTTAAAAACCCTTTTTTGTTTCATTAATTTGGGTAAAAAAAGTCATCAGCCACATACCCTACACATACCCATTATATTGCCACTTTTTGGCCCATCATGATCCTGCACATACCCACTCATGGGAGGTGAATTCGCCACCTCTATCAGACCTTAAACATTTTATTCTTAAATTTACTTAATTCTTAACCATAGATTTTAATGTCTTGAATCTATCTAATGCATCAGATTTCTCTCTAAGAAATGTAACCCATGTATACCTGGAGTAATCATCAATTAGAAGCATAAAGTACCTTTCACCTTGTAGACTTCTCACTCTTGTAGGACCATAGATATCTATATGAATTAAATCCAGTAGTCTGATAGTAGATTGTTCCTTTGATCTGAAGTTGTTTCTTACATGCTTCCCAAACTAGCAGTTCCTATAAATAGCATTAATAGGCTTTGTAATCCTTGGTAAATCTCTCGTAGCTTGCACTACACTAATCCTCACCAAGTTATCAAAATTCATATAACACATTCTCTGATGCCATAACCAATTGTCATTAATCTAAGTCATAAAGCAACGTCCATCAGCACCTTTAAGTTGATATATATTTCCTTCAGACTTCTTTCCCATAGCAATCACTCTTCCAAATTCTTTCCTGATTTCACATCTCTCATCCTTGAATACAAGATTATATCCTTTTATACACATCTATCCAACACTCAAGAGATTATTCCTTAAGCCTTTAACATAGTATAGACCATTAGTGTTATGCTTGCCATCAAAACTTGTTGAACCTATCCCACAAATCTTAGCACCAGTATCATCTCCAAACATAACTAAGCCTCCATCATATTTTTCAAGTTTAAAAAACTTACTCTTATCACTGGTCATGTGATGTGAAGAGCCACTATCAACAACCCAATATTTTTTTTTCTATTTAGCATGTAGGGCGGAGATTGCAAATCATCTTCCTTTTTCTCTTCCTCCTTCTACGAAGGACATCCTTTCACCTGTCTTTCAAAATTAGCAGAAGTAGGTTCATCTTTTATAGCCAAGAACAAGCATTCATTATCATCAGGATCTCCATAATCATATTCTTCATCAGAAATACTAGCATGGTCCTCATTCACATGATATGCTTTGTTGATTTTTTTACCTTTGTTTTCTTTCTCATATCTTTGTTTATTCCTTTTAGCTCTTTCTTGACACCTCGAAGCATAATGACCTATTCCTCCACAACTAAAGAATTTAAAGGGTAACTTACCTTCATACTTGTTGGAGACTTTCCTCATTCTACTCACAAAGTTAGCTTCTACTTCATCAAGATCCTCATCATTCGGATCTTCAGCTCTTGTAGCCTTGAAAGCAGTTTCTGATTTGGATCCATTTCTTAAATTTGGCTTCCTCATTTCATAAGATGTCAAAGTTTCCAATAACTGATCTTTGGTGTAAGTCTTGTAGTCTATATGTTCTTCAATCAGATACCTTTTCACTGTATGCATCAGGGAGATTCCTAAGAATCTTCTTTACAATCTTGGGTTCATCTACTATAGCACCAAGTCCTTGCATTCCACCTACCACTTCATCTACTCTCTGTACATAGGATTTAATGTTCTCATCTTCAGACATATGCAAGAGCTCAAACTATGTTTCCAAATTCTACAACTTTGCTTCTTTGACCCTTTCATCACCTTCATGCACCTTTTCTAAAGTATCCAAGACCTCTTTAGCAATCTTCAGATTTTGAACTTTAATCAAATCGAAATGTGCAAGACTATTCTTCAAAATGAACTTTGCCTTATTGTTCACTTCATGCACCTTGATTTCATCAGTTGTACTCAGACCATTAGCAAGAGGAGTGTAAGGAGTCTTGTATGCTTTCTCTACATCATATCCACAATACTCCAAATATTCATCCATCAATATTTTCCAGATAGCATAATTTCCTCCATCAAACTTCGGATACTCAAAAGTGATCTTGCCTAACATCTTGGACTTTCCTTAAGCGGTTAAGCTCTTCTCTAAGGAACCAAGCTCTGATACCAATTGTTGAACAAGAAAACTAAGAGGGGGGTGAATCAATTGTGATAAAATTTAACTTTTAAATATTTCACCAGAGATTAGATCAATCACAAATCATTACTCTGCTAAATTATTAAAAATTAAATGAAAAGGAAGAAACTGAAAAAGCATCACACATACATAGTAACA
>VDFB02047144.1:7422057-7482261 GCA_007258455.2 Sequoia sempervirens | reverse complement strand
TACACCACCGCCAATACAATTTCGCCGCAAGAGCCACACCAGTCACAACCATCTGCCGCAAACCCAAGCCACCATATGACTTTGGGCTACAAACAACCTCCCAACGAACAAGACTCCATTTGGATGACTCCAAGCAACCCGCCCATAAAAACTGCCGAGTCACAGAATCTAAGTCCTTAACAAAACCCAAAGGGGCGACTTGCACCATGCATCTGTAAATGGGCAAGGCCTGAACCATTGATTTGATTAGCTGAACCCGACCAGCAAAGGATAACCACCGATGAGTCCAGTGACTAACCTTCGCCCGAAATTTGTCCAAAATACTCTGCCATGACTCCCTAGGCGGTCTTCCCACCGAGATAGGGATACCAAGATAGGTCAAAGGAAGGGTCCCAATCTGGAACCTCAAAGTTTGGGCAATCCTCTGCTGAATACGGCCCGGAGTGTTGAAGAAGAAAATAGAAGACTTATCCTCATTGATCAATTGACTAGAGGCAACCAAGTAAACATCCAACACCCTACGTAAATTTGCAGCCTCCCGCATTGTAGCCATACCCATCAGAGCAGTATCATCCACAAACTGAAGGTGAGTCTGCGGTGGTAAATTACCTCCCCACCGCCAACCCTGAATGATACTAGACTCCACGTTCCATCTAATCAATTTCCCCAATCCTTCGACAAGAAGAATAAACAAATAGGGAGAAAGAGGGTCCCCCTGGCGAAGCCCCCTAGAAGCACCAAATAACTCAGAGTGATTCCCATTAATCAACACAGAGAAGGAGACCGACGTAACACAACTCTTAACCCATTGAATCCACTCCTCTGCAAATCTAAAAGCACCAAGGACCTGCCAAAGGAATGACCATCGAACTCTGTCATAAGCCTTAGCCATATCTAATTTTATAAACATTGCCTTTTCTTTGGAGTTGGCCATAGAATGAATGGCTTCAGTTGCAATATCAATCCCATTCAGAATCTGCCTACCAGCAACAAAACCACTTTGCTCTTCAGAAATTAACTCCTCAAGCCCCTTTTTCAACTTGTCAGCAATTAGCTTAGAGATGATTTTATAAACTACATTACACAGAGAAATGGGCCGAAAATGGCTTAACCTATCCGCGCCCTCACACTTGGGTATAAGAGCAAGAAAGGTAGAGTTTAAGGCCCTTAACAACTGCTTGTTCTTCTGAGATTCTTGAACAACTGCCAGTAGGTCATATTTGATTATATCCCAAAACTCTTGGTAAAACTCGACTGGAAAACCATCCGGACCAGGAGCCTTCCCCTTCTGCATTTGGAAAACAGTCCCTTCAAGCTCTTCAAGCGAGATATCCCTCATAAGATGATGGTTCAAATCCTGAGACACAAGCTGAGGAATACAAGAAAGAACTTGTGCCTCCTCAGGTGACCCCCCTTGCGAGTCCTCTTTGAAGAGAGAAGAAAAATATTGCCTCACCTCATTTGAAATTTCTGGGAAGGAAGAAAGAAGTTCTCCCCTATCATTCACAAGACCAGAGATAGCATTCCCATGTCTCCTGGCTTTCACCGAATTGAAGAAAAAAGTAGTATTTTTATCCCCTTCTTTTAGCCACTCTATCCGAGCCTTCTGCTTCCAATACATTTCCTCCCTCAGCTCCCACTCTTCCAAATTTCTCATAGCTTGTGCCTCGGCCTAAAGAAGCTCACTCGTCACCCCTTCCTCCCTTAACTGCCTTGTGATACTATCCAACTCAGCCTGAGCCAACATCTTAGCATGGAAGACGTTCCCAAAGCACTGAGAGTTCCAACACTTAAGCTTATATTTAACATATTGAAGTAACTTGGAAAAAGTATACATTGCCATACCATAAGTAGGCCTACCATTCCTCCACCATTCAGCCACATAATCCCTCAGAGAAGGTTCACGCAACCACATGAGCTGGAACCTAAAGGAAGGCGAACGCGGAGCCTGAGGAGAATCAATGGCAAGCTTGATAGGCTAGTGATCAGAGCCTCTCCAATCCAAGATCTCAGAGCAGGAAGACCACATCCCACCAACCCAGTAATAGGACACCAGGAAGCGATCCAGTCTTTTAGAAATACAGAACTCCCCCACTCACCGATTATTCCAAGTAAACTGACCATTATTGGGCTTGATATCAACAAGATTTAAAGAATTAATGCTATCACGAAGCAACAGTGCAGAGGGCTCCAACCTTACAGTACCACCCCGCTTCTCAGATAGTGCACTGATAGCATTAAAGCCCCCAACCATAATCCATGGATGGAAAGGTGACATACTACGGACAAACCTGATATGGGACCACAGAGCTTGCTTACCACGAAAATCAGTAGGAGCATAAATGTTAGAGAAGAGGATAACCTCCCCCGTCTCAAAACTAGTAGCAAGCATAGACATAGTGGATTTAGAAGACATCCACCAAAGAGGTTGAATTTTCTGTGGATTCCAAAAACAAGCCACACCCCCAGAAGAACCATGAGCACCAATACATTGACACTCCCCACTTCTCCACAGCCTAGGATCCAAGCTAAACATACTCTCAACAGATAACTTAGTCTCCTACAGAAAAAATACATTAGGACCATGTTTGTGAACTAAATCATGAACCGCTTTTTGTTGAGGGCCGCTGTTCAAGCCCCTTACATTCCATGAAAGAACAATCATTTCAATGGGCTCGAAAAAAGAGAATCCAGAGTCTTTACCGACCCTGACTCCACCAAATTCTCACCTGTCAATTTTATCTTTTCCACATCCTTCTTCCTACCAGGTTTAGCAAATTTCTCTGCCCCCCCTTTCTTTATATCCTTTTGCAAGATGCCCAATTTTGGAGGCTTGGGCCTCTTAGCCGAATCTGGACCCACATTCTACCCAGGAAGAGAAGACTCCTCACCCACTGTTGGAACAATTGCCAGAGAAACCGGAGCCTCTGAAACCTCTGATGGTTGAATAGTGTCCGTGTACATACCATAATCACCAAGAGGTTCCTTAGATGATTCCATAATGAGGTCTTCATGAGCAAGCCCATCAGACCCCTGCCCCAGATTTAATAGACCAGGGTTCACTTCCTGTTGACTAAGATCGTCCAAAATCTCAAATTTGTTAAAAATAACCTCATCTTGCCTTTCCTTAAAAGGTCTCTTTTGCCCCCTATTCCTATTCTGAGCCTTGACCGGCACAAAACCATCAGAACCAGCCTCCACATTAGAATCAACACCCTTCCCCTTATCAGCGCCCGGAATGTTGCGAGAAGGCAATGAAGGTTGGGGCTCCATGGGCTTATATCTTGGACATTTCCTCAGTAAATGGCCATATTCATGACATAGCCGGCAATGAAAAGGAAGGGTCTCGTAGTCCAACTGCTACACCCAAGAATATGAACCTGCACACATATCTATTGCATTGGGCAAAGGCCTACTTAGGTCAATTTCAACACAAATGCGTGCAAAAGTCAGTACCTTTTTACCCAAGGTTTGTGATGAGGTTCCCACTGATTTTCCAAGCAGCAAGGCTAGCAGGTGCAACACATCCTCCCGACAGCATTCCACTAGGAGACGAGGTAAATGAACCCACACTGGTACATGATTCGGAAGCTCCTCAGCAGGGTTAAATCATGCATGCCATGTCTTGATAAACAACCCCACCTTATTATGAAAGTAAGGTCCTCCCTCAAAAACCTTGTTGCGGTCAGCAATGCAGTTAAAAGAAACCATAAAATAATTGTTAGCCAACATCATTAACTCCATTTCTCCCTCCGGCTCCCAAGTTCTCTGGGCCCAGAGCTCCAAAAACTGTAACGACACCCTCATCCCCAAAAACTTGCAATATAATGAATGGTTTGAATAATATTCAATATCTTCAGTGATCATCTCCGATGGGACAACAAATTTTGGTCATTCCTTACAACACTTTAGACATCCATTAATCTTTATGATTCGTGAACTAGAGGATTGCCCCACACCATCAGCCCCAGAATCCATTGCAAATAGATTGTTATTATACATCGACATCCCTTGCTTTGGGGACTTTGAGCCAATAGCTGCTCTAAAATTCAGATCAGGAGAAGCCCCAGACATCTCCCCCTTAGATAAGGCCATCATAACCTAAGCAAAAGAACCAACCCGAGAGGCAATGAGGGGACGAGTTCCACTCCACACGCACCTCTCCAATCTCCAACCAAACCACCCCTCCCACACCCTCACCAGACGGGGGAAAATAAATAACACCAAAATGAACTAGCGGCAGGCTCCTTCCCACCTCCACACAGGATGAAAAAGGTCCCACCTCCACACAACAGGAAAAAGCTTCACCAGATCCAGAACCAAGCCCCGAGCATAGACAAAATCGTGCTGAAACCCGTCCCTGAGTGCACCAAAACCTTCAACAAAACGGATCTCTTGCCAGCCGCCCACACCACACAGCAAAATGTGCCACAAGGAGAAGACGGTCACCCCCGGAAACCCCTAAATCCCCCTACCCAGATTGCGCAGCAGCAAAAAAGAACTAACACGAGCTAGGGCACGGGTGCCCTAGCTCGGCCTTCGCAGAACCAGACGCGAGCCATTTCTGTCATAAATTTACATTTTCATTACATTGGAAAATTTTGGAAAAATAGTCAGTATCAAACCTATTTTTAGATAAGAATAGTAACCTTAAACAAAAACTTAGACATTCAATTTCTTAGTTTGCAGAACCTTGAACAAGGACCCATTCGCCCCTGGGTGACCTTGTCCTTGTATAGATGCATCAATAGTCTTTTTCACATATTTTTCTCTATGTTTCCATTCTATGTCTACTGGTAAATATCTATTTTGAAATTGTAGAATAGTATTTATTGCATATTAAACAAATTTGTCATTTTTCTTAGCTTAGTAAAATTTTTAAAATAATTTTACTTTTCAGTGCTTCAAAATTTTAGATCTACAGAGCAATTGTTTGAATTTTCTAAACTATTACATAATTTGGATTAGCTTCATTTTTGTAAAAAATAAAAACCATAATAATTGAATCATGTTAGACCTCCTTCCAAAAGAACATTCTACATTTACCAAGCCCTTTAGTTGTTATGTCTTTGGCATGTTAGATGATGGCCTTGGGGACTTCATCTCACCTAGATCATCCACTAAGGTTTCTAACCTTACAACAAATGCAATCATTGATACTCATGATAACCATAGTAGCTATTCTCATAATATCCATCCTAATTGTGCAAGTATCTTAATGCAAGAAAGTGGAACCATTGACACATTTCTTAATATCACTTTTCCAAATATTCATTTACCTCCCAACATCTTCCCTTCTTGTGAGATCACTTTGCTGCAAGAGGATGAAATCATGGGCAATCAAATGTACAATCATAGTTTTTCTACCCCTGATACATCACCCACTTGTGAGGATGGTATTATGGCGTTAGAAGATTAAATCGTTGAGTGCCATAAAAATATTGTTTGTTTCTATCCCAATAATTCTCCTACTTGGGAAGATATTATGACACATGAGGATGAAATCATTGGTACACTTCTCTCAACAAATAGTGAGATGGATGGCATAGATGAAGATGCTAAGTTGACTTTAGATCCCCCCTCAATAGAATGTCATCAACAAGTAGATAACTAAGTTGAGGTTATGAATACACATGTAACAATTGATTCACCTCCCATCATAGGACCGCCTCAAAACAAACTAAAACCTCTAGGTAGTATCTTGAAATTTGTAAGGAAAATCACTAGTAATCATGTGTCACAACAACCATGTTATCAAAAAGTTTCTCACACATATAACATTCCTTAGCTTAGTGGTAGGGAATATCTTGTCAAGAAATTTTTTCATACTCTGAAAAAAATCACTCTTTGGTATTTGATTCAAACATCACCTACACACAAAAGGATGCTCCAAGAAATTTTGCAGAATGTTGATGGGTAAACCCACAAAAGTGGTTTACAATTCCAGTGAGGAATGAAAAGTTGCAAAAAATGACCCCATGCAAAAAATTTTGGTTGTTGGGGGTTCAAACAAACTCTTGGTTCACATGAACCCAAAGGGGGTTCGCTAGAACCCTCCATCAAGCAAACTCATTTAATGATGGGGCCCACCATTCTCAACAAAAATCCAAAAGTAAAGGCTTGTGGAAAGCGGGTTTGCTTGAACCCCGGTTCGAGCGAATCCCTAGGGGTTTGGTCCATAATTTTGTGCTTCAAAGCTCAAGTTGAGGATGAAAATGGAGGAGACTTCATAGACCCAACTAAATGATGGTATTCCTCATAATAAGCTATCCAACAAATATCATTTTAATATGTTTTTTTATTTATTATGTATTTATTTTTTTAGTTTTATTAAACACAGTTTTTTCATAAAAAATCAAGCTCTTTGTTCTGCACATATGGAAAATAATAGATTATCAATTTTTTTTGATAAATATGAGTGCACCAAATATTGAAGTCCTTGATCCAACAAAAAAAATTGGATTTCGATACATACAAAAAAAGTTATGCGTTATACGGTCCACCTTTGTCTGAATTGTAATTGGTTTAACTTCGAAACTTGATTAAGGAAAAAAAATCAATAAAGCACTATGAAACCAATTGGAATCCCCAGGTATCATAGTTATAAATTTAAATTTGAAAAAATTAGAATTTCATCTTTCATGGAAACTTTGGCCAAAAATTGTAAACCAGTATTGTGGGATCACCCTGATATCTCATAGTTTTTTAGAATGAGTGATGTATCTACCTCATTTGATTGTATGCAAGTGACAATGTTAGATATTACATTCCCTCAACATGAACTACCCTCTCTTGAGATCTAAAACAAACATGGGGCTTTAATGATAAAGGTGATCATTAATGAAATGGAAGTTAGGCGTAATCTCATAGAAAATGGGGTGGCTCTTAATGTTTATAGCATTGACCTCCTAGATAAAATTGGAATGGAAAAGAAATTCATAGAACCCAATAATTTTAATAATTGTGGCTTTGACAATGTTAATAAGAAACCATTAGGATTGATCTCATTACCCATTTAGGTTGGACCTGTGGTTTGTCCTACTCTTCTCCATATCATTTTCGGACTTCTTTCATACAACCTTCTCCTAGGTAGACCGTGGATTCATTCCATGAAGGAAGTCCCATGTACACTTCACCGTGAGATGAATTATGAACATAATAACAAGATATACATGGTTAAAGTAGATGAAGAGAGTTATAAGTTACAAGGAAAAGCCAAACACAATACTTCCAACTCTGTTAATACATTGATTCCAACTTCAAAGGTGAACCTACACATATTGATGGTAATCCCATTTGTCTATTACCCACAATAAAATCCTTAGACAATAATTGGGGAGCATTATATTTTACGCCCTCCTATATGAGAGAGTACAAAATATCATAATCTAAACAAAAATAGTCTTGTGTTTTATTTTATCAACTTAGTTCTATATCAACAACATCACCCCATGATGGTGATGGGGGCTCTTCAAATCCCATCCCCCATGAGAATAAAATGCATAACTTTATAAAACTTAAACGAGATTTGCATGCTCATGAAGAAGCTAATATTTCTCAGAAGCATGTAGATAAAATCTCTTAATTTGAGTTGGAAGCATGTTATGGTCTTGGTTACAAAATTCTTTCTAAACATGTATGTAATGAAAAAATGAAAAAAAATTTAGGGATCAAGTAAAGTCTAAACCGTACTTTTCTAAGAAGGGTCTAGGTTTCCTGCAGCAAGTGCTGCCACAATAGTGGTTTACACTTTCAGGGAGATCTTGATTTTTGCTGAATTCACATATTTTTAGAAAATATAATGATTTAAGCCTTGAAAAGTTCCATTTAAAGGATTCCAATTGAAGAGGGTTTGATCAAACAACCTTAGACCAAATCCCCTTGGATAGAACCTCGCTAGTTTTAAACCATACCTATAACGGAGTCTCCTTTACACCTATCAAAATGCTGATAAAAAATACCTTTTGATTTACCTTTTGGGGGATCAATGAATTCATTTAAAATTATTTTTGTAAGTGCATGTAGTCCTTATTATGTCTTCCAAAAGTATAAGTTTAATTAAATTAAATTTTATTATTATATTTATTTTTTATTTCTTGTGAATGTAATGGGTTTTCGAAAATCAAACTCTCACAATTACGCATGTGGGAAAAGCAGAAGATTATCAATTTTTTTTGAAAATATGAGTGCACCAAATATTATTGAAGTCCTTGATCCAACAAAACAAAAAAAATTGAATTTCTATACATACAAAAAATTTATGTGTTATATGCTCTGCCTATGTCTGAATTGTAATTGGTTTGACTTCAAAACTTGGCTATGTGCAGGATCATCATGGAAAAAATAGGTCCTTAAGTTGCAAAAAAATCAGAAAAATTAGAGTTAGGAAACTTGACGTAAAAAATTGAATAAGTTATCTATATTATCTCAAAAATATGTAAGAATAGAATCTGTAGCAAATTGAATATAGTTTCTAAACTACTAGGTTTGTTTAAAAAAACAAAGTCTTTAGTGAAAATTTGAAATTTCAATGTAGTGTTTACTTAAATTCCGGAGAAAAAATAAAGAAGTAGGTGTCTACGACCACCCTAACCACAATAAATGATAATATTTTCTTATAATATTTTAATTAGAGTACTCATGTCCCAATGCTTGATACATTTTTTTGTAATTTTTCCAAGTAAATAGTATGAATTTTTATTACAACTTTTAAAAATATAAAAAAATTGTATGTTTGACTTCTACATGTTAATGATCAAAATTCATGAAATTATTATTTTTTCTTTTTTAATCTTATAGTATCTGAGAAGCAGAATGTGACACATGTTTTTGGATTCAAAAAATTTGATACCATTTGAAACTATAGATGTTTTCAATCAGTCTATTAATGGAGGACTTTTAGTTGTAATTTGAATAGAAAATGAATAATTACTTATTAAATTCAAAATTAAAACATAATTTATATTGGTGGAAAGTTGATAATCTCTACAAAACCCTTTTAGTTTTCATAATTTGGGTAAAAAAAGTCATCAATGACCACATACCATCATATTGCCACTTTTTGGCTATCAGCAGTCTACACATACCACTTGATTAAAGAAAATATATTCAATAAAAAACACTATGAAGAAACCATTTGGAAGCACTAGATATTGTAGCTACAAAATCTCTAAGAATTAAAAAAAGAATTTTATCTTTCATGGAAAAAAAAGTTGTGTTATGTGGTGAGCGTCACTCCTTAAAAATGATGTTTACTGAAAAAAACTAGTTTTCGAAGGAGATGGAAAAAGAAGTGCAATCTGATTCCAATTTTTTTGAAAAAAATATATTTAGAATATACAAACAAAATGTCACAAATAACTAGTTTGCAACATCTTCAAATTCCTCACGGTTTAGCCGCTATAGGTGTTTGAAAGTGAAGATTTATTTAGAAAAAATCAGTTCAGTGTCCAGTTTGGCCAAAAATTGTAAACCAATGTTGTGGGATCACCACTCATATTCATCTAATTCTTTATCATCTATTGTATGTATGACATCTTGTGATAAGAAAGCAATATTTTCTTTACAAGAGAAAGAAATTTCCCCTACTATTCATAGAGATAATATACTATCAAGGATTCTTAAAGCCTATTTGATTACTCTCCCTCCAAGAACACTAAATAAATTCTACAAAAAATGCTCATTTTGTGCATATCATCGAGTGTATGGTCATTCTACTAATGAATGTAAGACCTTGAGTAATAAAATACATCTTAAAGATTGTGGTGCTCTTCCTTGTGTTGACGCACCTAATTCCTCTAATCAATAATTATCTGAGTCATCCTATCATGTTGCTCATCACTATGTGGCATTTGTAGCTTTATTTGTCTTGCTCATTGCCATTCGTGGTGGTACAATCTCAAGTACAACTATATTTTTCATGGCAGCAACATGATGATCACTGGTTTGGTCATCCTTGTCTCTATGCTTGGGAGGAAAGGATGACTTGTTTTAGGGAGGTGTGCATTATTTTCAAGGATTCCCTCTTCCCCTCTTTCTCCTTAAAATACCAACATAGCAAGTATGTTGAAATTTTAAGTGGGAGGCATATTTATCCTTATCCATTTCATCTTGTGATGTTTGACATATTGACGTACCCCCTTTGGTGGTGGTGTTGTTTGTAGCACCCCTTGAGGTGTGGTTATCAATTCATCCCTTGAGATGTTAAAATTTATGCACCCTATAAGGTAAGTTTTATTACACCCCCTGAGGTGAGTTTTTTTGCACCCCCTAAGGTGAGTTATTGCAAGATAGTTCATGAATTCAACATAATGGAGCTTGTTGGGTCATGAAACTGAGCATCCCTTTTAACATGGCCACCTAACATAATACACTTTTCCTGCTAGTGGAGCCATGTGTTCCATGAGTGATGTACATGACTTCAGTCCTCATGGATCATTTTTCTCAAATGTTGAATAGATGATGTTTGGTATTTGGGACCTTTTAAGACTGAGCTCTCTTTTCCTTACCAAGTTGAATCATTTTAAGTACTAACCTTGTGTAAGTTTGTTTATTGTCATGAGTTTTCATTAAGAATACTTCCTATTTTCTAACATGTGCATTTGTGTATCTTGTCTTGTTGTATATCACACATGTATGTTCCTTTGTGCATATGTTTGTTTACCCTGGGATCTTGGAGCCTAGGGGATTTTCCACCTCCTTGATCCCTAGTCATGCTATCGAGCTTTGACATTCAGACAATTGGACCCATCTTGACATATATTTCTCTACTTTAGTGAGAGTTTGAGCATAAGTTCATATTCTCACTAAAGTGGGGGCTAAATACAACGTAGAAAATTATATAACTTAATAATTTCACATTATGTTTTATCCCCCTAATTTATTGGACTTAATTAAGCTTATAATTTGCTAAATTATGCATTCCAAGGCCTATTTTTTTCTATTTTCTGAATGAGGACAAGCATTGAATAAATACAACCAATCATCAAATTTCCCTCGGCATTTGTTAACCTAGAAATTTGGGCCAAGGCCCATTTTCCCATGGGTGAATGGCCCCCCCTTCTTAGCTAGGACCCAATGTTGGACATATTGTTGGCGGCATTTTAACATTCAAATTACTAAACAATAAGAAAAATGGGAGATTCTTTAAGGTCTAGGTCATAAAACACTCCTATTCTCCAATTGTCAGTCAATAATGTCTTAGGAGTCCTAATTGGATTGAATATCAACCTCACAAGGTGAGTCAATTCTCAACAAGGAAGACCTAGGAAGGGGTTCTTTAAGCTTCAAGGGGTTCACTACCAAGCAAATGCTTGGAAAAGACAAATAAACATTCAACCTACAAAACCTAAAAATGCAAGCAAAATGAAGGATGTAAATGATGAAATAATGAAACAACAAGTTAGTATATGTGCACCTGGGAAGTTTGGAAATGCAATGAGGATTCCAGAAATGTAAATAAGTTGTCAAAATGAGCTATGGAAGACAAATATGCCCTTACTATTGTCTTAGTACCACTGCTTCTTTTTGAGGTAGATGCAGAATCTTCAGATACCAAAACCAGATTTGGAAGAATTTCTAAAAAATACCCTTGGGAGGACTAAGACACCCTAGGTGGTGACTTAGTCTCATCTAGAATTTTAGGAATCTCTGAATGTGGTCATGAGGCTTGATGTTTGCACTTCCTTCTTTGATCTCAGGTTCTGAAACTTCTAGATTTGGCCTGTAGACGAGTTTCCATGAGGACGACAACCTTGCAACTTTGCACTTCAAATGATCTTCAATTCTTCAACCTAATTCTGCAATCACAAACACATACGAGAGGAAAAACTTGTTGATTGTTAGTAAATAGGTGTTTTCCTTGGTCAAACCCCTTGTTGGTAATTAAACCTTGAGTAGAATAATGAAGGGAAATGATGAATGAACAACATGCAATGCTACAACTCACCAAACCCTTGTAATAAGGTGTTGCAAATATGCTTGAAATAGCTACAATGGATGTGGTTCTTGACTCTTTCTTGAAGGATGTAGATTTTACATAAAACACTTGCTTGAATCATAAACCCTACACCACAAATGTTAGCACAATAACAAACATGATGCAACAATATCCTTGATATGATGCTTCAATCTTTATGATGGCCTAAAATTCCTTATGAAATGTTCTTGAATGCTCAATTTGCTATTAGGAATTTTCTCACAAAAGACTTGGATGCTTGGATCTGAAAAATGAGTGAAGGAGCCTAGTATTTATACTTATCTATACTTAATATCCAAAAATTACACCACACGAAGCAGGCATATGAATTCATTAATTAAAGGAGGCTAAGTCTTGACAGAATTTGAAATTGAATCCCAAAAATACCTCAAGGGGGACTAAGATGCCCTAGGTGGTGTCTTAGTCCCAAGGCATGAGACTCGAGGCACATACTCCAAAAAGGGACCTTTTTAAGGTGCATTCAAAATTAGGGTCCCAAGACCTTTGGGGGACAAAGACACCCTAGGTGGCATCCTAGTCTTGACTTAAAAATCAAGGACACTCAGACAAAATCATTAAATTATCATTTCCCCTTTGATGTTTGTCAGGATTAGCCATGAAAAGATATAATCCATTAGGATTGTGGATGCAAAATAGGACCAATTAATACATAAATAGGGATAAATAAAGTATGGAGGATCCAAACAAGTGTGAAAATACAAGGTTATGCATTTTTCTATAATACATTTATCCCCCACTTTAGTGAGAGGATGAACTTGCTTCAAACTCACACTAAAGTAGCCAACCACACAATCAAGATGGGTTCAAATGTACAAATGCTAGTAAGATAGGATGGCAATAACCAAGAGGGTGGCCAAGCCCCTAGAATCAAGATCCTATGGCAAACCAACATAGGCACAAAGGAACACACCTATGGATTATATATGAAGCCATAACCAGATCGCAAACATACACCATCAAAGATAGGGAAAAGAAAAGGGAAAAAGAAAAATGAAACAGATCAAGCTTTGACTGGTCATCCAATGTGCCGTGGACTGGGTCCAAGCTATTTTTCCAAGAGAAGTTTATAGGTGGAACACATTGTCCACTACACAAATAAAATGCATGCTCACAAGGGCTAGTGAAGCTAGTTGTTCACTAGGTGAGCCCCAGGGGACCATATCAAGGCAATACCTCCATGAATTTAATAAGGTACAAAAATGCATGCTCACAAGGGCTACTAGGTGGTCACTAGGTGAGCCCCAGGGAACCATATCAAGCCATACCTCCATGAATTTAATAAGGAACAAAAGAAAAAATGTAACAAGAAAGAGGGATGTTCAAAGGGATTTTTCTTAGTTCATGCAAGGTGTTAATCTTAGGGGACATCATTCCTAATGTCTCCAATAGAGGACCAATCAAAGGATAAAATATTTGAAACTTAGGGAACGCAGTGTGTTACATCACCACCAAGAGGAATGTAATATGCTAAGAAAGATCACGATTTTGAAGGACATTACTCCCAATGTCACCACGAAGAGAAAATAGATCAATGAAGCAAGAAAATCACATCAAGGAACATGAAAAATAAAAATGCACTAAAATCATGCCAAAATAATGCCAATGTATGCCCCCACTTTAAAGAAACAGCTAGCACCATGCTATGAGCAATTACTTTAAAGTATCCAAAACATGAAAAGAGAAAAAGAAAAAGAGAGTTACCCCCTAGAAACACATAAGGGATCTATGGATTTGGGGTCAGTATTTTTCTTTGTTGCAATGATATCAGAGAGCTCAAAACTATCATCATTCCCCAAATACACATAGAACTAAAAGAATGACACAAAGAGAGCGAAGAAAAAGAAAATCCTTGTGGGTCAACATGGAAGAGACATAGGGTGTCTCGATGTTGTGTGTCATTCCCAAAAGGAAAACAAAAGAAAAAAATGAAAATAAAGAAAAGATAATGAAGAATCTTTTGGGTCAACATGGAAGAGACATAGGGTGTCTCGATGCCTTGCATCATCCCCAAAAGAAAAAAAAAGAGACAAAAATGAAAAGAAAGCAAAGATAATGAGGAATATTTTGGGTCAACATGGAAGAGACATAGGGTGTCTTGACACCATGCATCATCCCCAAAAGGAAAACACAAGACAAAAATGAAAAGAAAGCAAAGATAATGAAAATGAAGGGTAAAGACCAAAGAAAAGGAGAAAAACTTATGACATATAGAAGAATGAAGGTATAAATAGAGTAATGCACATAGATAGAGGAAGCATCAAACAAAACATCACAGGGGATCACATTACACACATCCAATCAAAAGAAAAAGGAAAGAAAAAAGGGAAGCAAAAGAAAAGGAAAAGATAAAAGACTAGTAAAGCACATGTGAGTCAACCATCCAATAGATCATCCACATCCTAGTCTTATTCAGTATATGTGGAATGTAGATCACTAGAAAGAGGGACAACATCAAGTGTTGTAATAGGAGAATCACCAAGTTCAACATGTGGTGCATCACTTGGTTTAGGAGGATCATCATGGTTGTTATCATTTAAGCTCATGGAAGAGGTAAATAATAAATTCAACTCATTATGCACTTATCAATTTTATTAGTTTCTTCATCATCATCCAAGTTAACCGCAATAGGAGGATGAATTATAATATCCATAGAATGTGTCGGTCCTTGTTGTGTTGGAGACGTAAATTCTACTGGTTCTGGTAAGAGAGGAGGATCATCATTTATTGCTTCTGTCAAGTTCGGATTTTGATTTTCAATGTTGTTCTCTTCATTCATCTTTCAAGCAATAGCATGACGTCTACACCTACACTCTGGCATTTCAGTTCCTTTTATTATGGTTTTCAACTTGCATTTGTGTAAGAGCAAGTTTTTCAACCATATGTTCCTTTTCTTGTTGTGAGGGAAGAATGTAAGAAACCATGGAAGGTTCAACCACTTTCTCTTTGGCTTTATAAATTTACTTAGGAGGTGGACTAGGAGTTGTTTGGTTTTCTCTAGGCCTTTTATAGGAAATAAGCAAGGGATTTTGGATGGATGGGTCTTGGTTTGTTGGAAGGGCTTTAAGCTCAGTATTGTTTTCTTCAAGTGGTAGAGGTTCAATCATAGATGGAGGCAAATTCTCAAGAGATAATTTGGCTATGCATTTTTCTTTGGAAATTTGGTAGGATAGGAAAAGAAAGTCTTCACAGGGTCTTATAGGTTCCATGGGCTCATGCCAAAAATAATCTAAGGAAAAGTTTCCACAAGAAGATGGAGGGATGAAGCCACTATGGTTCACAATGAATATTTCATTGCCGACTAGAGAATTTAAGCACTTATGGACAACGGATGAGACCCCATTCATGGAGCGAAGCCATTTGTATCCTAGCTTCAAATGAAATTGATCTAAATTAGAGATGATAGATAATTATACATTTGATTTCTTTGATCCTACTTGTAAAAGGATTGTAATCGAACCCATCGTAGCATGAGCAAAACCATCATGTGTTTTAATCCATGCTTTCAGTTTATCATCTTGTAGAAATGTCAAATTGACATCATGCATATTTAACTAATTCATATTTGCTCGTCAATTAACTAAACCAAGTTTAATTGATTAATCTCCTAAGGTCATCAATTTAAATTAAATAAATTAACTTTATTAAATAATTTAAGGCTATCATCATCCTTTTAATTAAATAGATCAAACCTTTATTTAATTAAATATGAAATCACCTTTCATTTCCCCTTGATTTAATTTAAATCCAAATATTTAAGTCAAATGGGTCAAAACCATCTAATCATCATCTAAGTTAATCTAATTTTGATTAAATCTAATCTAATCACCCATCACATCTTCTAGCTTTTCCCACTTGCACAAATAAATCAATTTATTGATTTATTTAAATCCTCATTTTCCCTCAACAAAGAATCTTTTGGGAATATTCTCCAAGTTTGAATTTGAAAAAGCAAGTTGACTTGTCCCTTCCAACATGGCAATAACTTCACTCTTACATGTCCCCCACTTAGCATTTAACTCTCAAATTCAAATTTGAATCTCCCCCTCTTTGGCACATTGACCAAAATGTGCTCATTCCTCAATCTATCACAAGTTGACAAGTGGATCCTTCCTATTGGTGGATCTTTAGTCCCACATCCTCCATTTTTGGAATTTTTCTATCCTTCTTGGCTATAAATAGCTCGATCATTGTCATTTGAATCCATATCATATCTTCATAGCATTTCATATCATCTTCATTGTCATTTGAATCCATATCATATCTTCATAGAATTTCATATCATCTTCATCATGGAGCTTAGGAAGGATTGGGAAAGGGCTTCTTTTCATAGAAGCACCAATCCAATATGAGATAGGGTTTGCATCATGTTTTTCATATGCTTTTGCTTTAGTTACCTTGTTATTTGTTTACATTTTAAAGCATGTTGGATTAAATCTCATATGGATGTGAATATTTTCTTTGTTGCTAATGATGTGTGTTGGAGGTTTTAGCCATTTGCAGATTTAGCATCCACAAAATGGCACTAGAAGGAGGGCTAGTAATCTGAGTAGAACTGTGATCATGAGCATGTTACAAATCGGTGTTTGAAAATGGCTTTCTATTTTGATTTCTTTTCTATGCTGAGTAGATAAAATCATGAGTAGACTATAATTAAAGGGTCTTCTTTGATTTTTCCTTTCCTACAAATTGGGTTATTCAGCTATTCTAAGGATCAGCTGTTCAATAACTAACAATATGGTAGATTGTTTTCAAACTAGAGATTCAGAGAAGGTTGAAACTAGTAATGGCATAACTGTGTTTATTGTTATTCCCTGCTTGCTGCACTTTGATAATATCTCTTACCACAATCTATAACGTACAAAACTACACATCTTGGTTAACTCAAAATATGGTGTAGTTTCCTCTCTCATGAAGACTTTAAAATAGTGCTTTGCAAAACATTGTGGCGTATCTCTCTTATCTCTAGTTGCTGATATCTCCATTTGATGCTCATATAATTGTTGATATAATCGATGTATTTTATCATTGAAATTTAATGCATTACTTTGTTCACTGCTTGACCTCTTTTTTTGTGCCAACATACTTTCTTAGAGATAGAGGCAATCTTTTCTGCATTAAGTTATCGCAGGAATTAGCAAACTGGACAGCGGTAGCAGCTATGCGATTCTATTCATGCATAGATCGATCGCTGGCAGAAAGAATGCTAGAGCAAGCTGAGGAATTTATATTTACACCTACACAATGGCCATAAAGGTTTTCATTTGCACGAAGAATTCACAACGTTGAAGCATTAGAAGTAATCCTTGAAGAATCTTGGAATTAAAGAGGATTGAAGCATTAAATTTGGAGTTGAAAAAGCATTTTTAAATGCTTAAGGATTTCGTTTTATGCTTTAGTTTTCTATTTTAAATCAACTCACATCCTTTTGGAATTTTCAAAAGAACATCTTAATTTTCACTACAAGGGCTTCAAAAGAACTTTAGAACAAACATACTAGAGTTTCACTATTCCATGCTCAGAGTCCTTGTCTTGAGAACTCCTAAGGGATCTTTTCCACCCTGACCTATAAGTCCTATTCCTGATAATAGAACTCCTGGTCTTACTGACCAACCCTGCTATCATTTACAATGCATCCAACCAAGCAATTCTTGGTGCTTTTTCTCACATTCTCCATATAGCCCTTAATGCTCTTAAAGACTAGCTGATCTCCAAATGTTTACAAATCTTGTTGCAGGGGTGTGATATCTCTCCCATGGCTTCAAAACTATCCTACTATGTTTCTTGTTCCATCACAGGACTTCTTTCTTCTATTGCTGCCCCAAAACCTAGGCTAGGGTTTAAGGAGGGCTAGTAGCCATGAGCCCCTATTAGGTCTCTTAGCCCGAGGTTTTAGGCTATTGCTCCTTCCTGCTCGGTGAACACCATAAACTCAAAGAAAGAACCCTGGCTCAATTTTGGAGCTCTTCAAGATTTTTGGGGTTTCAGACCTTCTCAGGTCATACATAGGGTTACCCTGATTTTAAAAGATTTAGGGCTTTTTATAGCCTTTCTTGGTTACATAGTGGATTGTTTCCTCCTTCCAGCCACCAAATGGATTGGTGATGACCCCTGGATCTTGTCTGACCTTGGTTATGGTCTCCTGCAATCATTTCACACCTTAGTTGTTAAAGAGTTTACACCCCTGCTGCATTAAGACTTGTCTCTGATTGTCTTTTCCAAACCAGGCATCACAAGCTCACCTAGGAAAAGCTTTGTAGCATGCTATCTGAACTTCTACTGGCTCCTATCCCTAAAATATTTACACTAATGGAGTTTAGCCACCTTCCCAATGTCTCCATACTTCTTGGTACAGTTGGAGTGCGGGCTAAATCTCCATTTTCAATGCATTTACCAGACAAAACAACAACAACAAAACACACAGAAAATTTATAAATGAATGAAAACGATGGATAGAACTATCTAATGTACCAAAATAGTGATTAAAAAGCTTCTTTACATGCCAACTAACACACAAAAATCTTGCTCAATCCATTAAGATTGCTGCCACGCAATCAAGAATAGAAAACCAGATTTTTCAACACAAAAATTACTATTTTTTGCTTGTTCTCATAAAAACTACCAACATCAAAAGCATCCAACCTCTTCAAAGGTCGAGCACCACCTTTTACAACGCTTAGAAAACAGTTAGGTTTTCATTTTTAGCCTAAGAACGGCCAAAGACAAGTTGTTCGAAAACACAGTGTGTTTTGAAAATTTAGACAAAAGCTTAGGAATCAACCACAAAAAGGATTCCCAACTTATTTAACTTTCAACCTAAGAAAAAAAAGGTCCTCAAACACAATCTATATGGTGTTAAAGACCTTGCACAACAAAATAAAATTGATTTTAAAACAATACTTCAAAATATGCTTGCACTTTGGCAGGTGCTCCTGCACCAAGTTTGTTTTGGGATTGAAAATTGAACAAGGCAGATTGTCACACTTACTTTGGTACTCCATTTTCAATGCATTTACCGAAAAACAGCAAACAACAAAACACACACAAAAAAATTTATAAATGAATGAAAACGATGGATAGAACTATCTAATGTACCAAAATAGTGATTAAAAAGGCTTCTTTACATGCCAATAACAACACAAATCTTGCTCATCCATTAAGATTGCTGCCGCGCAATCAAGAATAGAAAACTAGATTTTCAACACAAAATTACTATTTTTGCTTGTTCTCATAAAACTACCAACATCAAAAGCATCCAACCTCTTCAAAGGTCGAGCACCACCTTTTACAACGCTTAGAAAACAGTTAGGTTTTCATTTTTAGCCTAAGAACGGCCAAAGAAAGTTGTTCGAAAACACAGTGTGTTTTGAAAATTTAGACAAAAGCTTAGGAATCAACCACAAAAAGGATTCCCAACTTATTTAACTTTCAACCTAAGAAAAAAAGGTCCTCAAACACAATCTATATGGTGTTAAAGACCTTGCACAACAAAATAAAATTGATTTTAAAACAATACTTCAAAATATGCTTGCACTTTGGCAGGTGCTCCTGCACCAAGTTTGTTTTGGGATTGAAAATTGAACAAGGTAGATTGTCACACTTACTTTGGTACTTTTAAAAAAAACTCACTTTTTCTTTGAGGATTTAAAATAAACAAGTGCTTGCTTTGTTTTGCAATTATGTACAGAAAGTAATATCATCAAAAGATGTATGTGCTTCTCTCACTCCTCACGGTGATCTTGAGAATAAAAAGGATTTTGGTGACTTAATTTGTGTAAATAATTGCCCATACACACTTCAATTTGGGTTTAAAATTGAACAAAAAATTGTGTGAGTGTGAATAAACTTATTGCATGTGTTCTCCCTTTGTTTCTAAATAAAGGTTGATTGAACTATGAATATGTTTATTTGCTTTTGTTTATCTTAGAGGGCCTGCCTTGGGGAAAAAGTACTCACCCAAGGGAATGACTCAACTGGTAACACTCTGAACCCGAGAGTATTTCCAATCGGGATATAAATGTGGGTATTGGAAGAAATGCCAATATCATGTAGTTGACTCCGACGAGAAGAGCAACAATGGTCTCTCGCCAAGCTGGGTCAACTCCTACAAATGAAAAAGTCTAAATTAAAACCCTTGTTTTAGAATTCCCAAATCCTTGATCTATTTTTTGGTGCAAGAATGATCATTCTGAAGCCACCCCACACTTTTACGGTCTTTAGTAGAAATGGAAAGCATGCCATTGGAGTTTCATGGGTGTTGATGCTTGGCTACCTTGTATAAGTGAGTGTCATGGAGGGGAGCCAGTGGGGTCAAGCATCTAACCAGTCAATAAAGATAAGCGTAGTTGGACTTGTCCAAGTGGGGACTCAACAAATACAGTCTTTCATATCCATAGGGTTGTGAGTTTTCTTGAAATCAAAACACTTTGCTTGATCAAAAACATTAGAAAACGAACATTCAACATGAGCATCAAAATCTTAAACCCTTTAGGAGAAGCAAATATCCTTGAACAAATTCACATTCTATTGCTTGCCCTTGGGATTCGTATCCTTAGAGGCTTCTAAGCATTTGGATTTCATCTCAATTTGCTCCTACTAAAGTCAACTTTAGGAACTTTTGCCTTGATTTCCACATAATGCACTTTGTGGGATGAAAGAAAATTAGGACGTTGGACATTTAGCTTGAAAAATAATCAAGAGTGTGTTTATGATAAAAATAATCCATTAAGAAAAGATTAAATCAATTGGACCCCACACATGTGCTTGTTTATCTTTTTATCATCTTTCGAGAAAACATTGGTCTTTTGGTTTGAACTACTCTTAGAGAAAAGCGTGTTCTTTAATATCTTGGCCTAGTAAACAAAGTCTCTCTAAGTC
Organism: Sequoia sempervirens; assembly: GCA_007258455.2. Classification (NCBI taxonomy): domain Eukaryota; kingdom Viridiplantae; phylum Streptophyta; class Pinopsida; order Cupressales; family Cupressaceae; genus Sequoia; species Sequoia sempervirens. The sequence continues at coordinate 7,461,389 of VDFB02047144.1, read as the reverse complement.
TCTTAGGATCAAAATCAAAACTTTCATCCATCCCCCAAACATCAAAATCAAAATCACCTCACAAACAATTCTTGGAAATCTTGAAAAAAATCCCTCATCCTAAACTTTGGGAAAATCATTTGAACCAAAATCAAAGTCATTTCATTTGATTAGATGTGTGTAGATGAATCCTTCTCCACATATTTAGTCAAATTATCGGTCTTTGTGAACAAGTCTATCCCTTAATAACATCCAACATCTTGTGGTTTATGAGTTCTCTATCCCAAATCCAAAATCAAAGCAAATCAAAATCACCTTGTTTGGTTAGGTGTGTCTAGATGAATTTTTCTTTACACATTTAATCAAATTAGCATATTGTGGATAAATTTACTCTAGGTCAACATCCAACCTCTTAGAGTTTATGAGTTCACTATCCAAATCAAATGTATCCCAAATCAAATCAAACATTAATCCAAGTCCTAAAGTTTAGTATCATCTTCAAGGTTTCCTAAGAGTTCCAATCATTCACCAATCATCCATATTTCATATCTCATCACCATCCTTTTGATCGTTAAAATCTTAGACTTTCTTTTTTGTACCTAAAGTTTAGATCAATCCAAAGAATTAGAGGTTCACCTCCCACATTCTTGAAAATTGATCCTTATTTTACGGTCCAAACTAGACCTCAACAACAAGAGGAACATGGCATATAAACTTGATCCATACATCATGAGTAATCCAATTCAACCAAACTATCAAAGCCTTACAATGCCAATTGATTTTCAAAACTCACATTTATACAATCCATACATGGGAATCATTATCTCCTACAAACCTCAATGGTACAACAAATGTGAGTCTACCCAGTCTAAATCTTGGAACACCTTTTCTGATGGTAGATTTAAATCCAAGTCCAACATTGAAAATCTATCAACCAAATACTCAATGCATGAGTCTTCAACAAAACAACATTATCCCACCAAATCCATACATGCCAAAAGTGAATATACCAAGTACAAGATTACCAAGCATGAATCCACACTTGGAAAAATTTGGGATAAATATGTTTTTGAATCATACAAATGTTGTTCAAAGTCCAAACAAGATGTTAACAAATCCATGTATTAATCCAAGTCAAGGTAACACCATGCAAAATCAAAGTTACCTAAATCAAGGCAATGTTATTCCCACAACCACAATGTTCAACAACCAACTGAATCCAATCCATCCCATCCAAAAAACCAATGTCCGCCATCCCACCGTCCAGATTGAACAAAACCAAATCAATTATATCAAGGGAGTCAAGATCAAAATCAAGATCAAATTTGGTGAGATCAAATTGCTACACTTACCAAAATAGTTTAGTCATTGTGCCAAGAGACATCTCCACCACCATTACCCATATCAACATCATTCCTTGGTTTAGGGCTTCCCCTTACCTAGCACCAATCACTCCATCCAAATCAATCCACCTAACACCAATCAAGCCATCACATCAAATCCTTTGAATATACCATCGACATCGCACCAACAAATGGTATCTAATCAAATGACAACATCAATCCTAACAAATCAAAATATGGTCTCCCAAGGATCTATCACCTTGGTCATTCTGACCATTCCTATCACCTCAATCACTCCAACCACCCCTATCACACCCATCGTCTCTGAAACCCTCACGATCACTCCAAACATATCTCAATGACTTGTCCCTACATCCAACACGATTCCAAAACCACCATTTCCATCATCACCAACACCACTCCTTGGCTTAGGGCTTCCCCCTTTACCAAGTATCAATCAAACCAATATCCCAAACATCAATCAAAACATGCAAAACTTTCAGAACTTGTCGTCGGCATCACAACAACAAATGAAAAATGCATAGGAAATCACAATATCATCAACCACCCCCATAATATCTCAAAACATGGTCTCTCAAGGACCAATCACATCAATTACACCATCCACCACTCAAATACCAATCATCAATACAATGACACCTCTTATCACCACAACAAGCACTATTCCAAAACCACCTCCGCCACCACCACCACCTAAACCAAACACATCAAACCAATATAGCATTACATTTCAAGCTGCTCAGCAGGCTGCTTATTAGAAGGCACACCAAAAAAACCAAAATTGACAACCTATGCAACTAGCTACTCAAGTTTCCCAAGCCACACTACAAGCCCAACAAACACAAGGCCAGGCTCAAGTGCAAGCACAAGATAAAGCCCAATACCAAGCCCAACAAGCAAATGTTGTTCAAAATCCCAAAAAAATGTTAACAGCTCCATACATTGATCGAAGTCAATGATCACATGTTCAAGACCTATCCATCAACGAACACATGGAAGATGTCTCTACCTCATTCGAAGATCAAATGAACATACATCAAGAGTCACTTTTTTATCATGATAATAATCCTTCAACAATATCTGACAATGATCCATTTCAAGGAGTGTTAACATTATTTGATCCTGTAATCAACAATCCATCGACCAATGATCATGTTGAAAATGTCCCTACATCACCTAATAAGTTAGAAGACATATCTCAAGAATTTATTCCAAAGCATGATCAACGTTTTTCACCAAGGTCCAGCAATGGTCCTTTCTAAGACATGTTTTCAGATATTGAAGGAATCTTCCACTCAACATTTGATCCAAATCCACTTAATGATCTAGAGGATATTGAACCACTTCCCATTCCTAATAAAGATATCCAAGGATCCTTTGAAACTGACCCATGTCAAGAACTTGATCCAAAGCATGACAAATGCAAGTCCAAAATTAATCAAGATCAAGAATTTGTATCTCCAACATACTACAATGATGTAATGGACACTCTCCTATCTATACAAGATGTCACAAATGATGATCACATCCATATAGCACATTCTCCTCCATCTACCCATGAGATGCTTTATGTGGATGGACACGTAGATGATCTTCATTCAGAATAGGATTCCTTTAATCCTGACATTATTACACAAAAATAGTAGGTTATTGATTCCTACAGTCAAACCGAGCTTCAACATCAGGATTAGATATATCCCAAATTTGGACTGAGGACACTAGGTTTGTGGATATCCAGCATTATCCGCTCAAGGAAACAAGTCAAATAGAATAGTATAATCCAGAGTTAGCATAGCGGAAAATTAAAACAACATCATCTACAATGGTCATTTATCAGAGAATGCATTCTAAACAAGAGCTCTCAGAATAGGTGGAATCAAAGCATGAATGTACTACCACCACCATACTGGGGGCAAATTTATCTATTGCAAGCATCAACATAGGGAGCACAAAGAATCCTTATGATGAAACCGATGTCAATACTACAACTAGCCACGTCATGAATCTTCATCCACCTATCACCCCATCCACGAATTGGGACCAACATCTAATGAAGGATGTGAATCAAAGCACAAAGAAAGTTATCAAAGAAAAAGAAGCTGAGAAGCATGAAGGAAAAATCAAATACAAATGGATACTAAAGAATACAAAGAAAGATTATCCCTATCAAACTCCATCATTTAAAGAAACTATGGGGCAAAATAAAAAGGGAAAAGTATCCATCAAAGATGTCCACAAAAGCAAAATCAGGCTTTTCAAGCGACGTACAAAGTGTATCAAGCAATTGGTCCTAATTCCACGCACACTTTCGTATCCACTCATCATTGCTTATCTTCCCAAGTTTGGAGAGTCAAAGGTTCCAAACTGTCAACCAATCCATCTCCTATCCCTAAGTACACTCCATCCACACCTCCACGCATGATATCCAATTCTCACATTGACCATGTATTGGCAACGACCCTTCATCATAAGGATTCTGAAGGCACTCTATCGCGATGTATGCAGAAAGACAAAGTTAACCCCAATATCAATAAAGTGGATCAAGAATCCCAAAAGTTGCATTCAAGTGCACGTATCTTAACAAAGTGGCTTCTTCAAGCAGGATATTGATGGCACATTATGACAGGGGCACCTACATCAACAACACCTCAAGTGATTTAGCATGAGCTTAAAATATTTCAAAAAAATTAAAAAAAATCAAAAAATATTAAAATTCAAAAAAATAAAAAAAAGGAAATTGAAAATAGTAAACAAAAAATCATCCTCTAGTGAAAACCACTTCGGTGGTGCTTTGGGTAGGTACCATGATGAAAACCTAGAAAACAGGCGTCATGAGCAGAATTGAGCATCTACGTGCACCAGTTTAGGTGAAAGTATCTCATCCCATCCATAATAAAATCCAACATTTCATCCCATCCATAATAAAATACAGCATTCTGTCCCATCCATAATAAAGCCAACATTCCATCCATCTTATCCATAATAGGTCCATTCATCCATGAACCATTTATCCAATCCATTTTCATCCATCTGCATCCATCATCCAAGTTATCTTGATCTTGATTAAAGTTTGGGGCACACTTTACACTTGCTTATGGTATTAAACATCTTGACATGGGCCATTTTCATTGATCCTATCCTATGCAACATTATCTAAGCCATGAAGCATTATCCAAATGAGCATTTTTTATTTGAACACCTTATCTTATTGTAAGATAATGTTTGGAATCCTTTGCATGCTTTCCATATCCATCCATCCATACACCTATCCAGGCATCTATCCATAACATTCTATACATTGCTAGACACTGGGGGTAGATATGTACATTTTGCTTCAAGAATAAATCTTGATCTATATCCTCCAACTTATTTGGTGATCCGAACATTAGAAAATGTGAAATCAAATTGGTCAAACCACTTGTGAGCAAAATTCCAAATTACTAGCCCATGACATATTTTGACAAGAGGACATGTTCCTTATTAGGTTTCATCTTTCATCGAACATCAATCCAAAAAATCAATATTAGTTGCATCTAGTGCAAACTTCAACATCACATCAAATCATCCAAAACAACTTTTGTTCCAAACCAAGCTTCATCAATCATGATCAATCAAATCTAATCGAAAAAATTGCCATTTTGGGATATCCTTCCCAATCCTTGTGTTACTTAACACTATCATTGCATTGTTGTGCATCCTTAACAATGTTATCATCATCAACCCTGATCAATCAAATCCTTGCATTGTTGTGTATCCTCAACAATGTTATCATCATCAATCCTTCATCATCTTGGGATATCCATCCCAATCCTTGTGTTGCTTAACACTATCATTGTATTGTTGTGTATTCTCAACAATGTTATCATCATCAATCCATTGATTCGATCAGTCAACCTTAGCTTGGTTTTCAACAAAATCCCCAAACAAAGCACTGATATCATCACACATGTCCATATCCAAAATGTCAAAATCATGCGAAAATCCAAAAACATTCAAAACACATCAAAAATCCAAAAACACTCAAAAAGTCAGAAAAGCATAAAAAACATGGAATCTGAACTACGCCGTCTCTGACCTTAAACGTAGGCAAGGTTAATCTTTGATCAACCCCCGAGACATCAAAATCCAAAAAAAGTCAAAAAACATCAAAATTAAAAAACATTCAAAAAACCAAGAAAATCCAAAACATTGAAAACATGTCAAAATCCAAAAACATTCATAAAATCTAACAAAACCAAAAAACATTTGAAAAATTTGGAAAATCAAAACATTTTTAAAAATCTTGAAAAATACCAAAAATAGCCTCAAAACATTTCAAAACATCAAAAACATCCAAATATTTGAAAAAATCCATCTGTCTCATCTCTATTTCACTTGAAATAATCAATCATCCATAATAAACTAATTGTCACCTTCATCCTTTGGCAGCACAAATAGAAACAACCACAATAATTGAAAAAAGCAAGCTTCAAACACAAAATCAAAATCGAAGCAACAAACCGTTAAACGTAAAATCAAACTCTTGATCATTTTCAAACATGTCAATCGACCTTGTATTAATAACCTATCAAACAACTTATTAACTCATCATCATCCTATACAATGCATGTCCTAGGATATATCGTTTTGACAATGGGCATCATTTTGGATATCACTTTGGATTCTTATCCTAAAAACAGAACACATCGCTTTGGCTCAAGGTATGAAGAACATTGGCTTGTTTCCATACTTTATCTCTTCTTTTGATTTATCTTATTGCGCTCATTCCAAGGACCTCTTGATGATATGCGAATAAAGGATTTAGAGAGATATGAATGGGGCAATGATCATTATTTTTTGTCTACTGTGCTTGTTGGATGTTCTTGTAATATAAGTTGGCGAATACTTGCTTTGTTAGGTATGTCCTAGCAAGGTTTCCATATGTCAAGTGTGAACAAGAATGCTCCTATCTGTTTGTCAAGTCAAACTCCATCACACTAGGTACAATTCCATCTTGGTTCTTTATACCTTGATGCATCATATCTATGTGTGTAATCAAACATAAGGTAAGTAGCCCTTTTAAAATCTCAATCCTCGATAAGAAAATCATCATCATCATCATCTCTAATAAAGTCTCGTTAGATCATGGACTTGTTGGATCCTCTTGTCATCATCTCATTCCTTCTTTCTTCTTGCCGCACTAACATAACATCGCCAATGCATCCATCTTGCATCCATCTTGCATCCATCCTGCATCCATCCTACATCCACAAATCATTAGCATAAATGCATCTCATAATCATAGAATATCATAATCATCCATCTCATCCATCTCACATGCATTGCATTATCATTTGCATCATCATCATAACCATCCATACATCCATCTTATCGCGAGATTGACCCTCAAATTGAATCTTTTCGCTCAATCTATCGAGGGGGCAATGTACTAGTGTACTTCTTTCTACTGGGGCATCCGAAAAAATCATAAACTTTTTGAATTTTGATCGCAGCAAGTTTATTCTTTTAACTAATTCATATTCACTCGTCAATTAAATAAACCAAGTTTAATTGATTAGTCTCCTAAGGTCATCAATTTAAATTAAATAAATTAACTTTATTTAATTTAAGCCTATCATCATCCTTTTAATTAAATAAATCAAACCTTTATTTAATTGAATCTCAAATTACCTTTCATCTCCCCTTGATTTAATTTAAATCCAAATATTTAAGTCAATTGGGTCAAAAGCATCTAATCATCATCTAAGTTAATCTAATCCTGATTAAATCTAATCTAATCACCCATCACATCCTCTAGCTTTTCCCATTTGCACAAATAAATCCTCATTTTCCCTCAACAAAGCATCTTTTGGGAATATTCTCCAAGTTTGAATTTGAAAAAGAAAGTTGACTTGTCCCTTCCAACATGGCAATAACTTCACTCTTACATGTCCCTCACTTAGCATTTAACTCTCAAATTCAAATTTGAATTTCCCCCTCTTTGGCACATTGACCAAAATGTGCTCATTCCTCAACCTATCACAAGTTGACAAGTGGATCCTTCCTATTGGTGGATCTTTAGTCCTACATCCTCCATTTTTTGAAATTTTCTATCCTTCTTGGCTATAAATAGAGATCATCTCCATTGATTTAATCCTCCACAACTTGATCCACAATCCTTATGCAAAGTTACTCTCTTCAATGGAGAGTTAATTTTGTCCACTCCACAATCTCATGCACAAATGCATCATTGTCATTTGAATCCATATCATATCTTCTTAGTATTCCATATCATCTTTAAAGAAATTTCATCATTCAGCTTATCCAAAGGGGTTGGGAAACGGCTATTTTCCACACCAAAATAGCACCAATCCCCCTATAAGATGCTGGTTTGATCATTAGAATAATGTTTCCTTTTGTTTTGCTTGCTTTTGCTTCTTATCCATTATTCTTGTGTTCAAATGAATTTTATAGGGAATCTAAGGTTTGCTTGTTTTGAACTAACGAACTAAGTTAATAGTGGTCATTATTTGAAGAATGCAGATTGAGGGTTCACACATATATATCTTGAGTGAGTTCATGCACATATAAGAGTTATTTTGTGATGACATTCTCTCCATAGATGGGATCAATTAAAATCCCATGAGTGGGCTTGTTATTGATTTTTCTGGCTATGTAAAGAGGACCATTAGGTGCATTTTTTATTGTTTCTTATGAAGATAAAGTAATGTTGATGGGAATTATGGTTTTCTTTTTATGAGGCTTGATGTCAATCACTCCTATCATTGTACTAATAGGACTTTGATCATTATTATCCGTAGGATTTTTTTCATCATCATCCATAGGATTTTGTTTATTATTGTTCATGTTTTCATCATCCATGTCAACATTCATCACAGCGGGCATAGTTTCACTAGCCTTAACAAATGAAATATTGTGGTTAGGCATGGGATTGGTAAATATTTGCATGTTTTGGTTAGGAGGAGCTACAGATTTATTACCTTTGTCATTCACACCTCCAATTTGAATATGGTTAGAATCAATGAGGTATTGCACAAGATGTTTAACACACTTGTAATGTTTTGTATTATGTCCTTTTTGTTGGTGATAAGCAAAATAGGGATTTTGTCTAAAGCTCAAAGGTAATGGCTTGCTAGGGTCAAGAGGTAAAACATGAGGTAAGGTAAGGATGTTTTTGTTTGATAGCTAATTCAAGATATTTTGAAGTGTGTCAGGTAAGGGAGTAAATTGTCTTTGTGGATCTCTAAAGATATAAGGATTACTCTTGATTATAGCAGCTACTTGGGTATCAAATTTTTGGGTAAGTTGGGAGGTAGAATTTAGTTTTTCAAAGGAAACTTTTATTTTGTCTTTTGAAAGGCTGATAGGTGTTTTAGTTTGAAGGTTTGGACTTTTTAAGATAGGTAGAGGTGGTTTTTGGTTCACAACTACTTAAATTTTTTTGATAATTTTGAAGGGAAGTTCATAAGTGCATGAAGGAAGGGAATTTCATCATGGTAAGCTTATCTTGTATCTTTCCTTGTGAATTTTATATGAACATCTTTTGGAGGTGGGAATCAAGAATCTTCACACTAATTTGGGAATAAAGCGATTGGTAACATGAAATGAAGTCAATGAATTTTTCACCCTCATTTTGCTTAAATCTCATCAAATAAGCTAATGTCATTTCAAGAACCATATACACTTGGAAATGGTTGATAAAGGCTTCAACAAGTTCAATAAATGAATGAATTGAGGTATTTGGTTTAATGTAGAAAACCAGTCCAAGGGAACATTTTTCAAGGATCAGGGAAAAATCTTAGCCAAAAGTTTGTCCTCAAGGATAAAGTCACTACAAAAATTAGTAAAGGCATTGACATGATTAGTAGGATCTCCCTTTCCTTCATATTTCTCAAATCTAGGGATCTCTATACCTTGTAGCATTGAAGTTCTCAATATCTCCAAAGATAGTGGGTTGCTTTTGACATAGTATGGGGGTGGACCATTTTGATTTTGATTTATGGTGGAAACTTGACATTGAATAGATGAAAGGATTTGTAAGAGGTGGTTAATGATAGGGTCATTGTTTGAGATGGAGGTGAATATGGTGGTGGTGTATATGTGTTGGGAGGAAAAGAGAATGGATTTCTTGTGGGAGGAGATATAAGGTTAGATGCCACATAAGTATAAGGAACACTAGTGGGAATTTTCAAGGTAGGAAGGACATTGCAAGTTGGTTACAGATCATTGTGGTCACTTGAGGATTGGTATAGGTGGGAATAGAGGTTATGGTTGAATGCAGAGGAGTTTGATTTCCTCCTTGGATTTTCACATTATTTGAAGCTTGATCATCATTGGTGGTGGAAGATGTTTTCCAAAGATTTGAGCTATGTTACACACAAATTCCAGGCCTTCATCACTTTCCATCATTTGGTGAATACTATCTATGGCAGGTATAATAGTGTTGGAAATGTTTTCGTACTCATGCTATCTTGTAAATGGGATAGGTCTTCATGCATTATCATTATGTTTTATTGAGGGATATGATCAATCATTGTTTGAACACTTGGCATAGCACTTGTAGGTAAGGTAGGCATAGCAAAAGAGGTATCAAAGGTATAGTCCATACCTAGTGAACTATTACCAACAGTAGGAGTAAGAGATCTTGATAACCCAAGATCCACAATGAGTATTTTATCGTGGGATGCGATGAGTCTCGTACTTCGTCTAACCACAATATTAGCAGTAGGACACCAAGTAGTACAACTCATGCAAGGGATAAACCAAAGGAAGTATCATATGCTTACAATTGCACTTCAAATGAAATAAATTGGAATAACAACAATTTTGCATATTGTAATAGAAAACTGTAAGCAACAAACAAAAGCATAAAAAAGCAATTTCAGATCCTAAAAATTGCAAAGTCAAAGTCAACAGGGACTAAGATGCTAGCAAGGGTGTCTTGTTCCTACTGGTGAGATTTTGAAGTTCCAAAAATTTAAACAAAAAGAAAACAACACATAAAGGGTTCTGAGCTAGAAACCCATAGAGGAATAAGATGCCAAGAAGGGCATTATAGTCCCAGTAGAATTTTTTTTAGAAAAATAGAAAATTATGAGTTGTTTACAGTGTTCCTAGGTTGCCTACCCAGGGACTTGATGTTTAGAAATAGAAAACTAGGAAAATGAATGCAATAAAAAGTAACTAATGAGAAGCAATTGGATCTAAAGTTTAATACAATTTTTTCAATTTTGAATGCAATAACAATGTTCCTAAATGAAATTAAGATGATTAGAAATGCACTTTTTAGTTTTTCAATGAGTTAAGATGATGCAAGAAAGCAAAAATGCAACCTATATGCACTTTCACTAATGCAAATATGAGAAGCCCTAGGTATACTTTAACTAATGCAAGATGCAATACAAGAATTAATGCAACCTAGATCTAGGATTCTAATGAACTCCAAATTAGAAAATGAATGCTCACAAATGTCAGGTTCACCAAAATGAACCAAAAAGAAAATAGGTGGTGGAAATGCCACTATTCTCCTTAGGTCATTCAAGAATGTCCTAGGAACCCAAGTTGGATTGACTATTAGCCCCAAAGGTGAGTCAATTCTCAACAAGGAAGAACGGGGAGTGGGTTCTTTAAGTTTTGAGGGGTTCACCACCAAGCAAAATCATGGAAAAGACAACTTAACATTCAACTCACAAAACCTAGTAATGCAAGCTAAATGATGAGTGAAAATGATGAAATTAAGCAACAAAAAGTTATGGTATATGTACCTGGGAAGTCTGGAAATGTGATGCAGATTCTGGAAATACAAAAATGTTGTCAAAATATGCCATGGAGGACTAAGATGCCTTTACTATTGTCTTTGTTCTGTTGTTCTTTTTTGGGGCAGATGTAGAATCTTTAGATGTCAGAACAAAATCTGAAAGAATCTCTACAAAATACCCTTGGGAGGACTAAGATGCCCTTGTTGCGGACTTAGTCCCATTTTGAATTTCTAAAATCTCTGAATGTGATCCTGAGGCTCAATGTCTGCACTTCCTTCTTCTCAGATCTTAGGTCTTGAAACTTATAGATCTGGCCGGTAGGTGAGTTTCTGTGAAGATGAAAACTTTGCAATGCAAGTTTACAACTTTGCACTCCAAATGATCTTCAAGTATTTAACCTAAATCTACAATCACAAACATGTAAGAGAGGAAAAACTTGTTGATTGTTAGAAAATGGGGGTTTTCCTTGGTCAAACCCCTTGTCGGTAATTAAACCTTGAAATGAAATAGAGTAATGAAGGGAAATGATGAATGAAAAAAATTCTATGTTGCAACTCACCAAACCCTTGTTATGGAATCTGCAAACTTGTGCGAAGTGGCTAGCTTGAATGTGGATCTTGAATCAAATGAATGTTTGATAGATATTGACTTGAATTGCTTGCTTGAATCAAAACCCTACATCACAAATGTTAGCTCAAAAGCACACATGATGCAAGAAGATCTTCGATATGATGCTTGAATTTTGATGATGGCTCCAAATTCTTGATGAATTGCTCTGAATGCTTGAATACTTGAATACTCAGATGCTTAGATTGTTAGGTATCTCGATCATAAAATTGAGTGAAAGAACCTTGTATTTATACTTATCCATGCTTAATATCTCAGAATTACACCACAAAAAGATGACATTTGAATTCATTAATTAAAGTAGGCTAAATTCTGTCAAGATTTGAAATTAAGCCCCAAAAATAACCTAAGGGGGACTAAGATGCCCTAGGTGGCGTATTAGTCTTGAGGCATGAAACTCGGGGCATAGTCTCCAAAAAGGGGCCCAATTAAGATGCCTTTGAAATCAAGGTCCCAAGTCCTTTGGGGAACAAATATGCCCTAGGTAGCATCTTAGTCCTGACCCAAAAATTAGGCACACACAACTAGAATCATTAAATTATCATTTATCCATTGATGTTTTTGAGGATCATAGCCATAAAAAGATATAATTTATTAGGCTTGTGGATGCAAAATAGGACCAATTAAGACATAAATAGGGATATATAAAGCAAGGCAGACCTAAAAAAGTGTGAAAATGCAAAGGTATGCATTTTCCTATACTACACTTAGAGTCACTTGCCACCAATGCTTGTGACTTGAAAGACTTGATTAGACCCATGTTCATTAACTTAGCTTCCTCCTAGATTAGGGGATTTGCAAAGTAATCAAATGTAGGATCAACATATGATGCTCCCATAGAGAGTCAATGGGTATGAACACAAAAAAAAATACTGAATACTCAGGACCAAGCTTGGATAACACATTTAGAATCAACTATAAATATTCCTTATCAATGCTACATTCTTTCAACTGTGTTCTTAGTTGCTTAAATTTGGAGATGTAGTCTTGGATGTGGTCAAAACATTTAGGATCAAGATTTATCAAATCATTATCAATTTGATCTCCCCCAATCTTATATGTTTTACCGTATAATTTTTCAAAAGCCTCCCATGCCTCTTTAGGTGTTTTTCATGATTCAATATGAAATTGTAAATAAAATGAGACTAATGAACATATGCATCCAAGTGTTTACTCACAATTAATTTCCCATCTTTCCAGTTCATTAACATTAGCAGGTTGAGAAATGGTTTCCTTTAGATATCCTATTAGACCTTTTCCCATGAGATAGTTCCATATTGATTTTCTCCATGAAGCATAATTATGTGGATTTAGGAGTTCAATTTGAGATTTCCCCATTGCAAGAACACAAACCAAGCAAAAGAATGCAATCAATCACTACAAAATTAACCCTCCAATCAATATCTGATTTGGATCTTTATACTTAGTGCATTTACAGTTGCCACTTCCCAAAAAAAGTAAAATGGCCTTGATCTTGGTACATGCAAATGCTAAAAATAGGCCATAGGATCAAAGTAAAACTTTTACAATAAATGAGATCAAACTGATTACACCACTAGAAAGTGCATGAAAAATCATGCACTTTCAAAAAAAAATTCACCCAAAAATGTTACCATAGGAGCAAGACATGAGCTCCCAAAGTTTTCAAAATGATGATGAAGTAGAAACACCTGTGAGAATTTGCAATTTCTAGAAAACCCAGAATCCTAAACCAAAAACTAATTGCACTATTGCGCAGAGAACAAAAAATTGGCCCAACTCAAAAATATTACTTGGAAAAAAGAGGTCGTGAGCTCAAGTTATGGGCCTCCAAAGTTTTCCTACAAAAATGAGAATTCAATTGGAGAGGGGGCAAAATTTTTAGCATGTTGGCGCATCATTGATGCAATGATGACATAAAAAAAAACACGATTACAATTGACAGTCCACATGTTGTCTAAAAGGAATATTCACCCCACAGAGGAATATTCACTAAAATGAAGGTGCTTAAGATTGCTAACTTGCTGCATGTCACAGGTACCATTGCTATTGAAATATTTTAAGGAATATTCTATTGTAGTTGAGCTAAAACTTGATGTAAAAATAGTTGTCACTTGTCCAACATGCCTGTTTTAGAATCTTTGATAGGAATTAGAATATTCCTCTTCTTTTGACCGCCATTTTCCTTTGAACTGTGGGCCGCCAAATTTAATATATCTGTTGTTGATTTTTTTGAACGGTTGGATCTCTTATAAAATTTTCTAGTTTCTTTTTTGAACGCTCGCTATATTTTATTGGCTAAATTTTTATTGATTTTTCATCGATATTTGGAGTTGCAGCAGCTCAATATGTGCCACATAGGTGGGAGTACAGGTAGTACCCTACAACTGTACACAAGGAACAGTTTTCTATCTACAAACTTCAACTTTTTTTGATTTTTAATACTAAAAAATTCCCTTACAAATATTTAATTGGTAGATTAAATTTTTCTTAAAAAAATTTTCAACTGGAATTTTTTTATTTATTTTTTGAAAAAATCATACCAGCATAATTATGACGACTTGGGGGGTTGTATGGCTCTCCAGACAATTTTTTTGTCTCGGCAGACAACTACTTTAATTTGGACAAATTGACAATCGATCTTAGGGTTTTTTTCCCTTTTGGACGTGATGGCAAGGTCAGATTTGACCCAAAATGCTCCAAAAATGTAGCTACCTTCTGGATCTAGCAACCACTCTTTAGCTTCAAACCCTCATAGATTTGGCCTCATATGTCCGATTTGGATGAAACAAAGAAAAATCGACTTTCTCGAACCTTCCAGAGATAATGGTGAGCTTAGATTTGCACTAGAAAACTCCGTTTTGAACTTGCAATAAAGAGAAAAAAATGGATCCCCCCAAAATATTGTATTTGTATCAAGGTTTTTTGATTCTCTAGATCATCATTCAATTCAAGAGAAGAGCATACTCAAATATTAAAGATTTACCATTTCTCTTTAGAAAAAAACTATCCAATGGCACCCAACCTGCTTTGATACCATGTGAGAATTAGCTATGGCTACCAATATATTGAGGCCAAATGGAAAGCGCAAAGAGAGAGAATAGAATGTGACATGAATAAAATATATTCTTGTCAATATTATTCAATGATATGTGTGATGTGTACAATGTAGTAGAAAAATCTTGGTTATATAGCTAAGGTGAGATACAATATGTCATAATATTATGACAAGTGTCTTAATCATATAGCATGAGACAACTAATCACACTTACCTAGGTTCATATGCATTAGAAGTCAAAAGATAAGAAAACAACTACTGGCAACTAACACCTTCTAGAAATATTCCTAGGACCTAAGTAAACATAACATGTGCAAATAAGTCCTCTAGTAATGAATGAACTAGGTACAAGAATTTATTTACACCAACAAAAAGAACATAGAATGTTACATAGAGAACATGACCTCAATGCAATAGGAAATCCACCACAATAACTCCAACACACTCATAACCTTGCATGAATGATTGCAAATACTGTACCATAGGAAAATGGACCTCTTGCTTGACATGGGAATAATTAATGATAAATTGGACTTAATAAGGCCTTGATTCAAGTGTTGTGAGGCATTTTATGCATCCACAGTAGGTCTTGGACCCTTGCAAATTGAATAACATGCTTTTATCGATGTCTTGTAAAGGTGTTGTAAGATACTTTCATGCTTTTCTAGACTTAATGAACCCATTTCTCCATAATTCAACATTATAAAATGTGTTTAATAACATTATTACATCAATCTAGAAGGTTTTTGAAATAAACTTAATGATAAACTGGTGTTGTAATGTGTCTCACACATTCACATTGGTTCTTGTGCCTTCCTAGGATAAGAGGATCTCATTTTAGTGTTGTAAAGTGTATTTAATTACACTTTCACATTGAATTCTACATCCCAAGTCCTAATTAGCCTTTACAACATCACTAATAGGCCCCTATTAACCCATATTATATATCCTGAGGCTTAAATTTATGAAATAACCAACAAAGTTGCAATTTAAACCTTATTTCCTTATCTCTTGGCATCCTAGCTGTCAAAATGGCCCCTGTGGGACCCATTCACCATCCATGGCGAATCAGTCCCATCCAGCTAGGAACCATTCACCATGGGTGGTGAATGAGTCCCATTTGGCCCATTTTTGACCTTTGAGTGAAAAAAAAGTGAAATTTAAGTTTAATATTACTTAATGTCAGCCTATGATGAGGTATTAATGGGTGAAATAGGTGAATTTCCTATAAATATAAGTCTTTTAACCGTAATTCACATCTCTTATTAGTAATTCATCCACCAATCTTCCATCTAAAGTTAAAGAACTTATGGTTTTATCATTTCAAGTCACCAAGATATCAATTTTCAGACATTCAAGGGCAGATTCTTCATGTTTTGTTGTAGATTTTCAAGATCAAACATCATGGGAAGGTAATCAACTCCATGCTTGCTAATGGTTCATTCAAATAATGTTATGTGAAATTTTTTATAAGCTAAATGAAGTTAAATAAATGTAATTGACTAATCTAAATGAATAAAAAAAAATGCAAAAGTGAGATTTAAACTATGTTTGAAAACACATTGAGTTATGCAACAATGAACTAAATGAAAAAATATGCAAAAAATAAAGGAATGACTTAAATTAGAGTGCACCTAGGAAAAATATGATGAATCTGGAATGTTGTGGATACAGGATGAAATCACTAATTTTTCACAGTGGAACTCATTCACCCAGAGTGGCGAATTAGTTCTCCTCCTAGTGAAAACTGTCGGAAGCAAGTTTCTATCTGTTGGGATTCAGAATCTGAAAAAATTTAGGTTTTCAGTCCTAAGGTGGCTCTCATTCACCACAGGTGGTGAATCAATCCTCCCCCAAATTTTTGAAAAATTAGGAGACAACTTTACAACACCAGATTTGGAAATCACTTCTTATCGAGTTGCTAAAGTCAATTCTGCAAGAAATAGATAGAAAACCTTCTCCATGCTTGAAATAGACTTGAGCTGACTTGAATCACCTAATTGACTTTCAAACCAATCTTCAACACCAAAAAGCTTGTCAAATCTGCATACCTAGGTCTGCAAACAAACATCCAATAGGGGAAAAATGGTTTAAGGCTAGTGAATAGGGGTTTGCCTTGGTCAAACCCTACTTTTGGTAATCAGACCTTTAATAAAATGATGAAATGCAAATGAATGATAAAATAACATGCAATTGCTATCAACTTACCAAACCCTTGATGATGCAAGTATAAAGTAATGTCAATGGCTGCTTCAAAGTACTTGAATAGTGCTTGAAAAGATGTTGTAAAATTCCTGAATGCTTGAGTGAATAGGTGGATAAGTGAAATTGATGAATGGGGATTGTAGGAGATGTAAAATGAGGTGAAAATCACTTATTTATACAAACTTGTGCCTTAATTACCCATTCATACCTCATCATAGGCCGACATCAAGTGTTTTTGAATAAATCCTCAAAGGAAATTTAAAATATTTTGAATTTGGGGCCAAGGGGGACTCATTTGCCATCCATGGCGAATGGGTCCCACCTAGGACCTAAAAATGTGTTTAAGGAAATATGTTGTATTTAATGTTGTTTATCGGGATAATACTAAAAAATACACTTAATTAAGCATATGTGAGCATAAAGGGGCCAAATAAAGCATGAAAAAGGGATAAATAGTGAAGATGTGCCTAGAAAAGCATGAAAGCTTGTTACAAGACTTTACAACACTTTAAAATAGGACCTGTTGATGAATAAAAGGGTGATTTTTAGGTGAATTGTAATTAATAAAGTCTAGAAGAGTGTAGAAATGTCTTACAACACTTCACAACACCTTCACAAGACGTCGTTATTTGAGTTTTAGTCCCTAAATAAGTATGTTCAAGCCATGCCACAACATAGAATCAAAGCAAGATAGACAAACACCATGAAATAAGACCTAAAAGGCCATGAAAATGACAAGGGGCCATTTTTCTAGGGTACATTTAGCCCCAACTTTAGTGAGAGGATGAACTTGCTTGAAACTCATGCTAAAGTAGCCATGAACATCGAGAGGAGGGTTCAAATGCAATTTTGCTAGCAAGATGGAATGACAACGATCAAGAGGGATGACCAAGCCCCCAGGATGAAGATTCCATGGAAAACTAAGCATAAGAACAAAGGAACACACAAGTGTTGAGATGAAAGAATTGAATGAAGCTTCGATCGTCAATCCAACTAGTTGTGGATTAGATCTAGGCTAATTGAGAATGCATACTCACTCTGGGGTGACAAAACTCAGGATGGTCTACCAGGTGAGAAGGCCCAACTATACTCACTCTGGGGCCACATAACTAGTTATCTACGGGGTGTGAAATTGCAAAAGGTAAGATACATAGGCTAGTTGGTATGCACTCACAAACACAAAGAAAAATGCTCATAAACAAAAATAAAAGGTACCAAAGTCATGCAAGTTATGTTATGCAAGGTGAAAAAAGATGCAAAAATGTAGAATGCACAAATGTAAAGTGTAAAAATGTAAAGATGTTAAGTGTAAAATGTAAAAGAAGTTCAAAGGATTCTTGTTCAATTCATGCAAGGTCAGTCACTTAGGGAAAATTGTGTCTAATGTCTCTAAGAGAGGACCAATCAAAGAATAGTATATTCGTAACTTAGGGGATGTACTGCGTCACATTATGCCACTAAGAGGAATGTAATATGCTGAGATATATGACACTTATGAAGGACATCACACCCAATGTCATCCAAAAAGTGACAAACACATTATGTAAACAACAAGGCTACACTAAGAACCAAGAATTCAAATGAAATAATGGTAATGTATGCCCCCTACTTTAAAGGAATTGCTACACATCATTTTGTGAGCAATTACTTAAAGTAGTGAAGGAAAGAAAAAGCAAAAAGAAAACAAGACATGAGAGCCAACTTGGAAAGCCCTATGCCAAGTCATATGTTTCAAAGTTAGGTTGAGTCATGTCAAGGAAAAATAAAAAACAAAGAAAGAGAGTTGCCCCCTTGAAAAAAAAGCACACCAAACATATAAGGGATCTATGGATTTGGGGTCAGTATGTTCTTTGCTGCAATGTGTTTATGAAAGAGCTCGAAACTATCATCATTCCCCAAAGCACATATAACTGGAAGAATGACACAAAGAGAGAGAAAAAAAGGAAAACGAAAGTCTATTTTGGTTCAACATGGAAGAGACATTGTAGTCTCCACACTTTGCATTGTACCCAAAAGGAAAACACAAGCAAAACGAAAGAAAATGAAAAATATTTTGGGTTAACATGAAGGAGACATTTCTGTCTCATTTCCTTGCATCATCCCCAAAAGAAGAACACAAAACAAAAGGAGAAAAAGACAAAGTCCTTGTGGGTCAACATTGAAGAGACATAGGGCATCTCTACGCTTTGTGTCCCCCAATAGGAGAACACAAAACAAAAAAGAGAAAAATACAATGTACGAAATATAGAAGAAGAGAGATATGAATAGAAGTGTACGACGGAAGATAAAACATAAAAAAAATGATATAGGGGTGTACAATACGCACATGAAAATGAAAAAAGGACAAAGGGACAAGTAATGCAAATGTAAGTCAACCATTAACTAAGTTATTTGTTTCTCAATCTTAAATGGTTAAGCGAAAAAGGAATACCATAGTTAAGAGACAAAGACAAATGCATTACAAGGACAAGGCTAACAACTTCTTGCCTTCCACAAAGTGTAAAGAAAAGAATGAGTCAAGGTGGGTGATGTGAAAGAATCATGCATTAGTGATAATAGGGAATTCTATAACTATGGCATGACGATGGGGTTTATATTGTTTAAGGTATGATGGGGAAGCAATCGGTATCAGTGAAGTCATACTTACCCAGTATTTCCTTCAATGTCAGACATTCTTTTGTTCGATGTCCAAAAATATGATGATATTTGTAAAATGGGATGTTAGAGTCCTTCAGAAAAATAACAACCTATTCATAGGTGGTAAAAGTATAAGACATTTATTTAAGAGCAATTGAAGTCTCCTTTCACATTCAGGTGGAGGATGGGTGGGAAACTTGATCTTTCTGAGTTTTTAAGGTCATTTTTGCTTGCTAGATTCACCTTGTTCATGAATAGAAGGAGGAAGAGGACCCACAGGGATCCTAAAATCCTTGTCATTAGAAGGAGATAATGGTTTTTCACGTGGAAGAATAATTTTTAAGTTAGGAGGGTATGTGCAGGATCATCATGGAAAAAATAGGCCCTTAAGTGGCAAAAAATTCAGAAAAATGAAAGTTAGGCAACTTGATGTAAAAATTTGAATAAGTTATCTATATTATTTCAAAAACATGTAAGAATAGAATCTATAGCAAATTTAATATAGTTTCTAAACTACTAGGTTTGTTTTATAAATAAAAAAACTATTTGGTGAAAATTTGAAATTTCAATCTGGTACTTAAATTTCAAGGAAAAATAAGAAGTAGGTGTCTATCCGACCACCAACCACAATAAAAGATAATATTTTTTTATAAGATTTTAGATATAAGTAGAGGACTCATGCCCGATGTGATGCATTTTTTTTTGTAATTTTTTTCCAAGCAAATAATTAATTATGAATGTTTTATTACAACTTTTAAAAAATATAAAAACTCGTATATCGACCACCTTAACTGGTAAAAAATCATGAAATTCAAATTTTCTTTTTTTAATCCTATAGTATGCAAAGCATGGCATGTGACACATGTTTTGGATTCAAAAAATAAGATACCATTTCAAAGCTATAAATGTTTTTCAATCAGCCTATCAATCAGGACTTTAGACTTTAGTCATAATTTGAATAGAAAATGAATAATAATTACTTATTAAATTCAAAGTAAATCATAATTTATATTGGTGGAATTTTTAGGATATCCTTTAAAAACCCTTTTCATTTCATTGATTTTGGGTAAAAAAAAAGTCGTCAGCCATATACCCATCATATTGCAACTTTTTGGCCCATCATGATCCTGCACATACCCAGGAGGAGCATTCAAGACCACTATTATAGCATCCCAAAGTCTCCTAGGTTGAAGAGGATGTCTATCAGGATGAGATGAATCTTGATATCCTAGTCCTATTGTGTATGCTTCGGTTGATTGTTGTTCAAGAAGTTGATGGATGTCATATTGATGTTTTGTGTCACAAACTTGTTTACTTAGGATAGTGAATCCTTTACCATATGTCTCTTCAAGGTTGATAGGAGTGTTTGTGACTTTTTGATCATAAAAGGGTTGTGAATGTGATTGGTGAGAGGGACTTGGTCCACTTGAGGAAAGAACCTTAGGTCCTATAGTGAGTTCAGGATGTAAGTATGCAAAGTGATCAAGAGATGCAATAGTGGGAAGGTCTTGTGACCTCATCGAGGGATAAAAGGATGAATTTGCTTCTAGGTTATCAAGGCAATCATTGTAGAACTTGTTCATGCTAGCATCATCTTCTCCAATGATATCCACTTCATGTGGAGGAGAATCATGAGGAGTTAAAGGAGCATTGGGTTGTTCAAGGTCATTAGGGTCACAGCCAAAGGCACATGTCTACCAATTATTTTAATGAATTCCAAAACTTATTGAAAGCAAATGCCATGATGCAAATAAAATAAAATGAAAAAAATGAAAAAAAAAGAATCTATAAATAAAAATAGAATGCAAGAATAGGAAACTATAATATAGAAAAATGCCAAAAAGGTTACAAATATGTTCACCTCTAATGAGTTTAATAGTTTTTGTGGAGACCATGGAATAAAGAGACATTTGTCAGCTCCTAAGAATCCTTAGTAGAATGGAGTGGTGGAAAGAAAGAATAGGACAGTTCAGGAAGTAGCAAGGATAGTGATGAAGGAATCAAATCTATGAGATGTCTACTAGAGAGAAGCAATGCATATTGTAGTTTACATACTTAATAGAGTGCAAGCAAGGACAAATAGTTCAAAGAATTCCTAGGAGTTATGGTACAAAAGAACTCCTAGTTCCAAATATTTCAAAGTTTTTGGAAGTAAGTGCTATATCATAAGAGATGAAGAAGAATTAGGAAAGTTTGATGCAAGATCTGATGAAGGAATCTTCCTTGGATATTTTACAAAGAGAAAGGCTTACCAGTGCTACAACAAGAGGCTAAAAAGGAATGTTGAAAGTGCAAGTGTCAAAGTGGATGAAGACTTACATAAAAGCTCAATATTGATAGAAGGATATGAATCAATGAGTCCTCTTGTAGAGAAGAATAGAAAGATGTTCAGGTAAGGAAAAAGAAATGCAAGTTAAAGAGGAAGAGGCTCCAAAAAGGATCCCTAAGACTCCTACGTATATGGAGAAGAATCATTTTGAAGAACAAATCATTGATGAAAAAGAAAAGGTGTATTGACAAGAAGAAAGGCTACTATGACAGAAGAATAGGTAAATCTATGTTTACTTTCCAAAGTTGAACCTAAAATAGTGATTGAGGCATGCAAAGATGAATTTTGGATCAAGGCTATTGAAGAAGAATTGATGTAGATTGAGAAGAATCATACTTGGGAACATTTCCCAAGACCAAAAAACAAGAATATTATTGGAACTAAATGGATATTTCACAACAAGTTGAATGAGAATGGAGAATTTGTTAGGAACAAGGCAAGGGTTTGTGTAAAGTCTACTGACAAGTAGAAGGAATAGAATTTGAGGAGACATTTTATCTGGTGGCTAGGATGGAGGCGATTAGGATGTTTTTGGCATTTGAAGCACATAAAATGGATACAATAGGTCTGACCTTCCTGGGGTGTGGAGAAAAATTGTGGAAGTGTTGATGAGGTATGCCACGTTAGAGGGTCATTTATGTCATTTTCATGCCCATCTCTTTCCCATGCTTAACCATTCCCACTATAATTGTAAAATGAACTTTGCTTTCTATATTTCTTCATTTCTTGAATAGTCCATTAAGAATGTCTAGGGTAAAAGTAAAAATCTCCCCATTCACTAGGGCTTAATTTTTTTCCTCTGCCACTATCAGGCTACTCTGTTACCCTCCCTGGCCACTGTCAAAAGGAACACTTTGGTCATCCACAATCCCATAGACCCCCCTAAGGGCCCTAGTCCCACTTTCACCCTAGATGAAACCCCACCCACCCCTCTTCATATCACCCGTACCTAGGGAAAAACCACTGCTAATGATGAAACCCCTCTTGACCCCATTAAAAGTGTGTCCTTCCTCGAGACTACTCCTATTCCCACTTCTATCTTTGATAATTTGGATAAATAAAATGATGAATCTTGGAATCCTATCCCTAGAAATTCTCCCACGTAATCCTCTGTTCGTTTAGAGGTGTCTAATGTCCTAAATACCCCTGCTGTCATTAACCCTTCTAGCCCCCATGATACCCATAAACTTTTCATTACTTTGGCTGGGACCTCTGCTGAACCTAATGTGGGTAATGATAATTATGCCTCATGTGATCCCCTTTGGCATAAAATAAATTAAATTTCAACAATCGTCAAAATCTAGAATGACATCCTCAAGTGGCTTATGGGTTAGCTTATTACTGCCTATATAGGAGTGAATTTGCAAGCCCTTACACAAATTCCACTTTTATTTATCCTCACCTTAGAAAACCAAATCCAAAGTCAAAATTCCACATCAGTTGGCTGAATTCCTTCCACTTAGCATCTGTCTATTGTGTCAGTAGAAGAATATTAATCGGGGATGCTCGCACGACGTGCAGACGTTCATGCAGAGCTCTTACATCCCTTATAGATTCCTACATTTGAAGCTGGTAGAGGTGTTACACTTCCTATTGGGAATGATTTGTAACATCCCTCTTCAACCAACTGACCCTGAAAATGGTAGATTGTTCACTCTTCTTCTTCAAATCCATTCATTCTCACTTCATTTCATCTTTTAGCATCATCTCTGGCAATCTCTTCACAAGCTCTAGAATTTTTTTTGATCTCTAAATAGCATTCTCAGACTTCATTCTTCACTCTCAACAACACTTCAACACTCCATTACAGCAACACAACACTCCATCAACTCTGCAAAGCAAGTGTGAAGCAAGCCATTTCAGCCTGGGATTGAGGTTTTGTGAGACCTCCCTTCATTGCAGATGAGGCTATGGTGATTGTTCAAGCCTTCTTTCTCCTCCATTGGCTAGTGAGCTCTTGGCGGAGGTGGTAACATTTCGCTCCTCTCCATTACGATTTGGTTGAGTAGCTCTTTACTATTTTGTAGTGTTATTTTCATTCCTTCCTTCTTTACTTCTTTATCGTATATTTCTCCAACGTTGCTATCTGGCTGTCCGTGGAGGTGGAAAAACCAAAATGGAGGTTTGACTGAGGTAGGCCCCTATACAGCCCCAACAAATTTCCCCTCTTTCTTGTGTGTAGGTGGATGTGCTTTTGGAGCTAGCTGGCGAATTGGTGCCTTGGTGAGATTATCTTCATCACTCTAGTTCTCATCTATCTTCTTTATCATATCCATTTGTATTTCTCATTCTTTATAATTTTGTTTATCTCACTTAGGAGCCATTTGCTAGGTTGTGAGCTTGTTTTCTAGTGGTTCATATTGTATTATTTTTCCTTTGGTCATACAGATGCCAGTGCACCGCATTGTCATCCTAGAACCATGATTTTGTCCTTAGGCAAAGAGCTACCTGAGGTACAACTTATTGAACCCGAAAACTGGCTCACCTAGCCTTAATTTGAGTTTTGGGTCTACAGAGTGATCAGAGGGAATTATAGTCCTCATCATTCTCATCCCTCATTTCAAAACATACCTTTAGAGTGAGGTAAGTTAGGGAAACCTTCCGCTCTTAGTTCTCCGTGACCTAGGGCCTTGACGTGGTTGGTCCCCCTCTCTTACATTTTTGGTGAACTCAACATGAACCATTTTTTTTTGTCTTGTGTCTACTAAAAGCTCCTTTCCTTGTGTTCTAGGAGCATTGTAAGTGTAAGCATTGTGGGGATTTTCACCTCACAACACAGCTTGGGACCCCTAGTAGGCATAGTTGGAAGGTTCTGAAAGTATTGCACAATGAAACCTTAATTTTAGGTCACTGTCCTATCTTGAAAACTTTGGAGGGCTTTGTGAGAGTGTCATTTAGTGCATGTGATGGCCGCTTTCTTGCATCAACCTATCCCCTTTGCATAGCCTGTGAGTAGTGGTATTGGTATAACCTTCACCTCACAAGATCTACTGATGGCCATTAATAGAGAACCATATCCTCTCTACATCCCTACATGAATCAATGGAAACATTGTAGCTGGTGTTATCGTCAATCTGACATCTCAAGTAAATATCATAACTAAGGAGATCATTCTAATAAATTTCTTGCATAAAAATGGGTATGATGCACCCATGAGCACCATCCACACACACGAAGGACTTTCTATACCTCCTCTGGTTAGTATTTTCTTATCGATTTTGGTTGGACTTAAATCTGTGAATCTTTTATTTGACATAATCCCTAGATCTAAACTCTTCAGAGTGAAGTTGGGTATCCCCTAGTTAGTAGCTATGAATGTAATACCCTTGGTTGTACATAAATGTTTAAAATTTATAAACTGCCAGTTTCCCGTTGTAGTTACTCATTGGATTACTCTTGGTCTGCACCCATTGGTCCTTTTCTTCCTAGGAAGGACCTCTTGTACCAAACCTATCAAAATTAGAAGAGAGGGCACTTAATGCCAAGAGTGAGATACCCTCCATCACCTTATGTTGTTTCACATAGGGCTTGCTTAAAAGTTGACAGTGATTCTGCCAAGACACATAGAAGGGGAGAAGAGAAGCAGTCGGGAAAGACCTTCCTTCTGCCTCCTCCATTGCTCAGTCTGATGCTTCTCACCCTACTGTGGCAGCATCCGATCTTGTTTCATTTTTGCAAGAGAATCCTATGGTTCCCCCTAGCGAAAGCCCAAGCATCCTACATTAAAGCTTCTTGTCTTGCCCACGAAGCCTAGGATCGTTCGGTATGGTAGGATGAAAGGTCCCTATGGGGAATCTTCTATGTCCCAACCTCTGCGATCTCCTACCACTTCTACTCCTAGAGTAGTAAACGGGAAGAGGCCTATTGCCAAAGCATTAGAGCCGACTCCCCCCACTACTTCTTAACTTGCTCCTCTTGATCCCGTTCAGGAGCCTATCCCTCCACTAGGAATAGCTGTAGTGGACACTCCCATGGCTGAGCAGGAGCCTTTTGTTCCCTCCTAGCCTTTGGTCTTTAGTTCGAAGAGTCATAGAAACTGCCTTGCCCATGAGCACAAGTGTCAATGAAATGCTCTCGTGGCTGAGGAAGCCACCTTGTAGAGGAACAAAGAGGAGATGACCTCCCTTGCTTCAGGGCCTCCTAATGTATCCTCCTCTCCTCCCCTCTGCTTCGGTTCAATCTAGTTCAGTCTCACTTTCGGCTTCTATTGTGAGTACGAATGCACCTAACCCAAAAAACGCAAGGTGTTCATCGCTCCTTTGGTAGAGACACCCTTGTTGATGTCCCTTCCGGATGTCCCTCATTTCCCAAAGCCCATGGATATTCCAAACAATTCGATAGTATCTGACGCGATTTTCTCTTCCTCCTCTTCCTTTGCACCTCTGGCATCATTTGTGGGGAGTTCAAATCCCTTGACGAAGCGGAAGGTGGAGGGTGGTCCTTCTAGGAATGTAGGATGTAAGAGAATCCCACCTTCTCTGAAAGGTGGTCCCATGTTGTCTTGTTTCATCGTAGTGACGAAACTAACCCCAACTTCCCCTGAGTTCATCACCACTCCTGAGTCGCTCAGTGAGCCTAGCAGTGAATCTTGAGCACAACCTTCTCTGTTCATTGAGGTACAACATGACACTCCAATAAAGTGCATGTTTAAATTTTTGGATGAAGTTCTAGCCTTGTCAGTGATCTTCATGAAATTGCTGACCATAGCTCCACAAGAGCCCAGTGGAGGAAACCTTTGCAGGGCCTTCTTCCTTAGCCCTTGTTGCGAGAGGGTCGAAAGCTCCTCCTCTTAAAATCCCACCACTGCAGGCTCATCTGCCTTCCCCTTATAATGATCTAGATTGAGAAGAAAATGACCTCTTGGTCGATCAACGTTAGGGGGAGGCCTCTTCTTTATCTTTGGATTAGGTGTGTGTGTGTTGTGATGTGTAACTCCCCCATACTCATGATATGTGTTCCTGGATGACCATTCTCACCCTTGTTGGTGCTTGGATACAAGCATGGTTTTTATGTCATAAACCTTCTTCTATTTGTATCATCATTTTTCCATGTTTGTGATTGATTCTCAGTAAATTAGGGATGATGCAAAGCATTGGGGGCATTTAGACTTCCCTTCCATGTTGACCCAATTTTTTAGTTTTACTTTTTCTTCTCGTATATTCCTCACATGGTCTGATATAGTAGGGGGTTGATGACAATTCATTTTATATACTATTATTATACTTATATATATATTTATGAGTAGCTCTGACCTTGAAATATCAGATCACCCCTGTGCCCTTTGTTTGTGATGTCTTTGTGTCCTTTAGCTTTTCTTCTTCTCTCTTCTTCACTTGAGTTGTGCCTTTCATGTGTGAGAATTCCATTACTCTGATTTTAAGAAAATGTATTTGTTGCGAATAAATCTTTTCTTGAAAATCTTTGCAAACCTTTTTCAAAGAATCACATTCTCGACTTGGACCCCTAACAAAATGTATTTCCTTCATCATGGGTTTGCATAGAAAGAACTTAAGAACTTTTCTTCGAGGTGGGAACAACCTTTACCTTCCCCTTGTAAGGGGACATCTTCTTCCTTTTGAATTCCTTAATGAAGTGAACATCTTTTGAAAGGATTCCTTGCGGATGAATCGATTTCTCTTCCACACTCTCAAATAGAGTGTCGCTTGAGTGGACCCCTTTCTTCGTGCTGGGTTCCCGAGGGACCCCTTTGAAAGTTTTCCAACTTGTTGACAACTTGTGACTATTCTTATTCTTTCCTGTGTGGCCAATTTCAGACATGTTCTATTTGTAGGTAAACATGTTGCTTTGCAGGTGCACTTGCAAATCTGCTCCCCGACTCTATAGAGTCTCCTTCTTTGAGTTTCCTCCATGTGATAGATATTGGGGGATGCCTCCTTGTAGGTCTGTGAGCTTGTGAGGCACTTTTTTTGAGCTTCCTCCATGTGAGAGATCTTGGGGGTCACTCCCTTGCAGGTCTGTGGGCTTGTAGGGCACTTTTTTTGGGTTTCCTCCATGTGAGAGATCTTGGAGGATGCCTTCCTTGCAGGTCTTTAGGCCTGTAGGGTGCTTTTTCCAGGATTTCTTCATGTGAGAGATCTTGGGGGACTCCTCCTTGCAGGTCTGTGGGTCTGTAAGGCACTTTCTTTTGGAGTTTCCTTGATGTGAGAGATCTTGGAGGACACCTTCCTTGCAGGTCTATGAGCCTGCGAGGCGCTTCCTTTCTAGGGCTTCCTTCATGTGAGAGATATTGGGGGTCACCTCCTTACATGTTTTTGGGCCTATAAGACACTTTCTTTCTATAGCTTCATAGTTTTGTGGGACTGTGGAGTCCTTTGCCTACCCTATGCTTTCAAGCTCGCTAGATTGCACTTTGCTTCCTTGACAGTTCATGCATATATTTCTAACCTTTTTCACTCTTCGATCTACTTTACTGAAGCACTTAGGTATGTACAGGATCATGATGGGCCAAAAAGTGGTGATATGATGGGTATGTGTAGAGTATGTGGCTGATGACTTTTTTTTTACCCAAAATTGATGAAACAAAAAGGGTTTTTAAAGGAGATTCTCAAATTTCCACCAATATAAACTATGCTTATATACTTTGAATTTAATAAATAATTATTATTATTTCCTATTTGAATTACTGACTAAAGTCCTAATTGATAGGCTAATTAAAAATAATCTATTGCTTTCAAATAGTATCACATTTTCTAAATCTAAAACATGTGTCACATTCTATGCTCACATACTATAGGATTAAAAAAAAATGAATTTCATGAAGTTTTGACCAACTTAAGGTGGTTAGACATATGAGTTTTATATTTTTAAAAAGTTGTAATAAAAAAATCATAATTAATTATTTACTTGAAAAAAATTACAAAAAATATGCATCACATTGGGACATGAGTCCTCTACTATATCTAAAATCTTATAAAAAATATTATCATTTTATTGTGGTTAGGGTGGTTAGACAGACACCTACTTCTTATTTTTTCCCTAAAATTTAAGTACTACTGCATTGAAATTTCAAATTTTCACCAAATAGATTTAAAAATAAACCTAGTAGTTTAGAAACTAAATTCAATTTGCTACAAATTCTATTCTTACATATTTTTGAAATAATATAGATAATTTATTCAAATTTTTACGTCAAGTTGTCTAACTCTAATTTTTCTAAATTTTCATCGCCACTTAAGGGCCCATTTTTTCCATGATGATCCTGTACATACCCACTCATTAGTATTCATGTTCGCTAAAGCGGGGGCAAAATGTATAGAACCGAATTTGCACCCCTTACGCAAATTCCCCTTTTACACATCCTCACCTTAGAAAACTAAATCCAAAGTCAAAATTCCACATCAGTTGGCTGACTTCCTTTCACTTGGCATCTGTCTGTTGTGTCGGTATAAGAATATTTGTCGAGGACACGTGCGTGGCACATAGACGTTCGTGTTGCGTGCTTACATCCTTGACGAATTCCTACGTCTGAAGTTGGTAGAGGCGTTACACTTCCTATTGGGAATTATTTGTAACATCCCTCTTCAACCAAATAACCTTGAAAATGGTAGATTCTTCCCTAGACTGGGTGATCCCACTATAGTGGTTTACAATTTTTGGCCAAACTAGACACTGAAATATTTTTTTCTTACTAAATCTTCACTTTTGGGCACCTATAGCAGCTAAACCGTGAGGAATTTGAAGATGATGCAAACTAGAGTTTCGTGACATTTTGTCTATAGATTCTAAATATATATTTTTTAAATTTTTTTGAATCAGATTGCACTTCTTTTTCCATCTCCTTCGAAAACTAGTTTTTTTCCAGAAAACAACATTTTTAAGGAGTTGACGCTCACCGTATAACGCATAACTTTTTTTCTATGAAGGACAAAATTCTAATTCTTTCAAATTTAGATTTGTAACTCCGATATCTAGTGCTCCCACTTGGTTAGGTAGTGTTTTATTGAATATTTTTCCTTAATTAAGTCTCGAACTCAAACCAATTACAATTTAGACATAGGCGAACCGTATAATGCGTAACTTTTTTTATATTTATCAAAATTCAATTTTTTTTTGTTGGATCAAGGACTTCAATATCTGGTGCACTCATATTTTTGAATTTTTTTTTTGATAATCTACTATTTTCTACATGTGCAAAACAGAGAGCTTGATTTTTGGTGAAAAACTTATGTTTAATAAAACTAAAAAAAATATACATAATAAAACCAAAAAATATTAAAATTATATTTGTTGGATAGCTCGTTTTGAGGACTACCTAATTCCAGTTGGATCTGTGAAGTCTCTGCCATTTTGATCTTCAACTTGAGCTATGAAGTGCAAAAATTTTGATTTTTTTGTGACTGAGAGCAGGAATCAGGGAAAAGGGGGGTTCACTCGAACCAGGGGGTTCGAGCGAACCCCCATCCATGGGTTCGATCAAACCAGGGTTCACTCAAACCTTGGTTCGAGTGAACCTTGGTTCGAGTGAACCCCCTTTGAAAAAGGGGTTTACATTTGTTTTTTTGGCGGGATGCATTAAATGGGTTCGCTCGAACCTAGGTTCGAGTGAACCCTCTTTTGGTTCATTCAAACCAATGAGTTCATTCGAACCCCCAAGATTGAAATTTTTTGGCATGGGATCATTTTTTGCAAGTTTTCCTTCATCATTCAAATTGTAAACCACTTTTGTGGGTTTACTTCTCTTCTTCAAATCCATTCATTCTCACTTCATTTCATCTTCTAGCATCATCTCTGGAAATCTCTTCACAAGCTCTAGCAATTTTCTTGATCTCTTTAGCATTCTCAGACTTCATTCTTCACTCTCAATAGCACTTCAATACTCCATTACAACAACAATAACACTCCATCAGCTCCACAAAGCAAGTGTGAAGCAAGCCATTTCAGCATGGGCTTGATATTTTGCGAGACCTCCCTTCATTACAGTTGAGGCTGTGGGGATTGTTCAAGCCTTCTTTCTCCTCCATTGGCTAGTGAGCTCTTGGTGGAGGTGGTAATGTTTCATTCCTCTCCTTTATGATTTGGTTGATTAGCTCATTATATTTTTATAGTGTTATTTGCATTCCTTCCTTCTTTACTTCTTTATCATATATTTCTCGATCGTTGCTATCTAGCTATCTGTGGAGGTGGAAACACCAAAATATGGGTCTGACTGAGGTAGGCCCCTATATAGCCCCAACAAATTTCCCGTCTTTCTTGTGTGTAGGTGGATGTGATTTTGGAGCTAGCTAGTGAATTAACGCCTTGGTGAGATTATCTTCGTCACTCTAGCTCTCATCTATTTGCTTTATCATATCCGTTTGTATTTCTCGTACTTTATAATTTTATTTTGCTCATTTAGGAGTCACTAGCTAGGTCGTCAACTTGTTTTCTGGCGGTTCATATTGTATTGTTTGTCCTCTAGTCGTACAAATTCCAGCACACCTTAAAGATGCCAGCACACCACTCTATTGTCCCAGAACCACACTTTCTTCCTCGGGCAGAGAGCTACCTGAGGTACAGTATTGAACCCGAAAATTGGTTCACCTAGTCTAAATTTGAGTTTCAGGTCTTCAGAGTGATCAAAGGTCATTATAGTCCTCATCATTCTTGTCCCTCATTTCAAAACATCCCTTTAGAGTGAGGTAAGTTAGGGAAGCCTTCCGCTCTCGATTCTCCGTGATTTGGGGCCTTGACATGGTTGGTCCCCTTCTCTTACACTACTAAGGAAAAAATCCAAGTGCTGTGAAAGAAGGTGCTTTACCAACATGCTTTATGGCTGGGTGAGGTTGAGGACAATGGGCATTGGGATATACTTTCCTCCCTTGCTAATTCGTTTAACCGATGGGCCAATTAGGACAAGGAGGTGAACAAAGTCAGAGCCCTTGAGGGTACGAAGGAGGATAAAATGAAATTGAAGAAGGAGATTGCTACTATTCAGAGCAACCAAGACAAAACTATGCAATGTCTCCAAGAGATTATTGATTATAGCAAGGAGAGTGTGAAGAATATCGCTCTTCCCATCTAGATTTTTCCACAAGAAATAAGGAATATTCATGGAAAAAGGGTGGCTGAGGTTGGTCTAAATGATAGTCACACACAAAAAAAAAGGTAAGGTGGTGGGCAATTCGGTTGAAGATACTACGATGGAGACCCAGTCTATTCAGAAGGGACCCCTGTCTTTTGAAGAGAAGCCCCACTACCTAGCTAAGGAGTGATAGGAAATTAGTGGTCTTAGGCTTTTGAGAGACCAGTAACTGTTTCGGTCCCCTACTAGTTTTGCTCTATGTGTTGCTTTTTATTTTTCTCGCTGGTCAGTTAGTTGTTGTTTCTTTTGTTTTTACTTTCTGGGTGTTTCACTTCTTGTGAGCCCCTTGTTTGGCCTTGATGACTATTTTGTAATGTGTACGGGCCCTTCCCATTTTAATCTAATTGAAACATGTTTCTTCCATGTGTGTATGGTATCATGTAATATTGCATGTGATAACAATGCATGTGTGTATGATTAGTTAAACTTTGTGTAGTATGTTTTGTGTTTCTAAAAAAAATATTGGTTGGTTTTTATGTGTTTTCTCAATATTAGATTTTGAGCATTACATGCATATTTGCTCCCATATCCAAATGATCATATGTTATTAGATAGAGAGTTATTTAAATGAATACAAGATTAGTAATCAATACAATCACAAAAAAAAATTTCAATAATAAATATCAATATTTAGAAAAGATAAAGAGTACTTAGAATTATGAAGCACAATATAAATTATTACTATATATTTATGGTTGCACTCACTTTGTAAATAAGATTTACACATTTACACATTTTCTAAATCATTCATGATCTAATAACATCAAACCATTATATGATTTAATCATATAATCACAAAAAAATTATTATGCAGGCCTCCTCAAAACAAACCCTTAAAAGACACCTCCTTAAAGGTACCTCCAATACCTCTATAATGAATTCCAATTTTTATTCTATTTAAAAATTATAGTTTCACCAAGAACATCATTGAATCCATATAAGATGCCAACATAGTAAAAGCATAAGACCATAATCATACAAATGCTACTGCTCCAAATGGCATAGGACTCTTTGGACAGATTTATCCTCCTCATCAAAGAATAGATAGCAAAGAAGACCATGACAAAAAAAAGCAAAGTTCCAATTTTGTGCACCAGCCAACACATGATAATTAAAATAAAACTATATCAAATAATAAGTAAACTAGACCAATCTATCCTCTCGTTTATTTATTTTCTACACACAATCTCATCTAATTTCATTAATTTAAAATCTAAATCCTAATTTTAAATAATTAATTTCTAGCTTAAAAGAACACGTTCTTATTGAACATAGACGTTTAATTACGCCGAAGGTGTCCTACGCTTAGTATTTTTAAGGTATTTTTACCTTCGACGGTGTAGATTGCTCGACAAGAAATCGCCTGCTATGAAATCCATCCCAGGCGTTAGCCATTTTTTGTGGATAAAACAAAGCAGAGCAGTTATTGCAGCTGGGAAAAATATCTGAGGAGCAGGTCTACTGGGAACATAGTAGTTATTGCACGAAGGTAGGAAAAATATCTAAGGAGCACATATTGCAGAAAATATCGACATTGTTGACAACACGATAGATTTAGATCTCAATTGCTATTTGAAGATAGATATTGGTTTCTTTGAGAACACGACATCATTATATTTGCTCCGGTTTGAAGAAAAATTTGTGTTTGAGGTGGGTCTCTAATATTAGGGTTTTCACATCGAAATCGTTCACAGCTCAACACCATCTATGTAGAAAATTCAGGTACCGAGTTCTGCCCTTTAATACAGATCAAGTTGTTCATAATGTTCGCTAGCATTGAAATTGAACAACAAGACGAGTCTTCAAAATCCATTCTCTGTGGCATTTTAATTTGTATCTTTTAGGATAATGGAAGTTTACGGATAAATTTATAAGTGTAGGGCGTCTTAGATGTACGCATTTACTTCTTATATATTCTTCTGTGCCCCCATTTTTGCACAGGTTGGGAGAATGGTAACGAAGGTTGCAGAGTCTAGATTTACGCCTGCCAATTGCATTTGCTTTAAAGTTTTAAAAACTTTGGCTATCCTTTTGATTTTTTCCATGGCCTTTCTTAAATCACATGACATAAATTGGTGGGAGTCATGTCCTCCTGGATGAGAAAGTCGACCCTTATAGCATTGGCTAAGGCATAAGTAGTAGCAACAGGGGCATATTAAAAATTAGAACTTGTGAATATGAAAATCCTACTTTCCAAACATTTTAGCTACACAGACTAGCAAAATATCAAATGCCCTGTTTCTACCCCTACTTTTTTATTTATTTATATGGATTTGTAATCTTCTTAGGAGTCAATAGTTGTTCAACTATGCAGCCTATAGTTGCAATATATGGTTATTGTTAATATTAAAACAAGGCAAATATATGGTTATTGTTAATTTATAACAAATCTGAATCTCTATTGTTCTCATAGGTATAGCATGCTAAGAAAATTACCTACCCATTTCCATTTACTGTGTAATCATAATAATAGTGTTTTAGAATTTACCAGACATCCTATACATAATTTATACCTAGTAAATATCACTTCATGCAGACCCATATCTTCAAGTGATTAGCTTCAATTAATTCTAGATAAGATTGAATTAGAGCAGTCATTTTTCACTAAATTGTTTGTAACAGTAATCTGTAAATTTTTTAAGCTTTATTTCCAGGTATATTGAAAAAAAACTACATAATGCATGCCATTGTCTTAGGATAAAATAAGCACATTGTTGTCTATTTTAATCATGTATATAAATTAAGATTCAACAATTGCACATGTCTAAACTCCAGTTAGGATGGATGGGTTTTAGTTGTTTAATCAGATGATAGCAATTAAAGTCAGCATGAGTATGAGTGTTAACAAGTGGCTCTGAAAACAAAGAGATTTAAGAATAACCAACATTTCCAATTTCACAATTACTTATCAGAGAAAATAATCGTTATTTTAGGAAGATTGCTTGACCAAAATTAAGCACAAAATGACATTGGACTTGCCTTACCATGAGGATCAGCAAGGTATTTCGACTCCTATATTCCAAATACATGAAGTGTACAAACCAAACAAATCCTATTGCTAATAGAAAATCAACTATGCCCCGTAAAGACCATTTAAGATTACCATCTCATAAGTAGAAAATTTATTAGCTACTTGAGCATATTGCAAATTACTCGTATTTTTGCATATAAAAAAAAAATTCAACAATACCAGGCGACTGGTGAGGAGCCTTAAAACTGACAACATATTCTGGTAAAATTTGTGTATTCATGTGAGTACTCCAAATAATGTAATGCTTTGGATTGGTGATATCATTTATGCCAGAATCAAACTTCTCATAACTGGGATGAAACTGATGAGAGCCAAGGGGAACGTCAACATTCCCCAAAATAACTCGGCACAACATGACATACTGTTCACCATTAATGTCTAAATCTGAAAAAAGAACACTGTAGAGAATAATCAATTATAGTCAGTCAAACATCTCTTCTTAGAAAAAGGATAAATATTGGAGAAAAGAACTTTCTAGAATGCAAACATTTGAAAGAAAGCAACACCAAAAGAGATTATCTTTGAACATAATCTTTCATACCTCGGGTAGGAGCAATCTTCTAGAGCAAGATAAGCACCAACACCATTGTAATTGATAGATTGTAATTGAGCTTTCATGTCATTGAAGAATTTATTATCAACATTGACAAACAATAGAAGCTGATAGAGAAGAATAGTATGCAGAATGGCACTGTGTTTTTTTCATTTTTTATATTTGATGCAGGAAATTCCAAAATGGTGGTTTTGGTACTACTGAATATGCCATGTTTCATGGACTGTGTATGGTCTAGTTGCCTCACAGTATGGAGATGTCACAGACCAATTACAAGTGACTGGTGAAGGTTCCAAACCAGTAAATTAGTTTGTGGAGGATTATTTTGGATACAAGCATGATTTCTTAGGTAGAGTTGCTATAGTTTAGTAGAGTCATTGTAGTTTGGATAGAAGCATGATTCGTTGTAGCATGATACAAAATACTCTACACAAGTTTTTACCAAAAACATTCCAACTCATTCCCTTGGACTATGGAAATTTCATGTCTTTAATCTGACATTTTTTTGGTACTATCACTGATTTTGTGGGGAAACCAATGCTTTCAAATTTCTCAAAAGCAATAGATGTGGGCTTTATCTAAAAGGAAAAATTATGCAATTCACATACCTCCAATTATGGAGGTTAATTGGGTATCAAATTTGAAAAAGCTGCTTAAATTCCCTGTCTACACCATGCTTTTTCTTCTTCTAGTCAGAAAAACTTGTAAGTTCCATTTCCATTTACGCATTTTTTGTTTCTTAATAAATGTGCTATGCATTCATCACACTTTATAATCTCCTACACACTCCTTGCAATGGTGTTCGAAACTCCTAAACAAGGGTAGGATCCTCAAAATATGTTTCAGGTAATTTCTGCCTATAATCTCCAGATTGGAAGACAAAATCAAGCATAAGAAGATAGCAGTAAGGATAGAATATGAAATTAAGATCATGTTGCAGGGCTTTCACATTTTAAACCATGATAATCATAAATACAAACTTTGGTTGCTATTTCAATTGCTACTTAATGTCTAAGTATTGGCTTTTCATTAGTTATAAACCAGAACCTATCACTAATTGACCTTCCACACATTCAAATTTCTTGATCAATTCATCTAATTTAGGGCCATTCATTGATACCACATCAGCCACAGGCTTCAAATTTCAAACCTTGGATGAAGAGCTTTAAGTGATTGGGAAAACTATTTTTCTGAGTTTTTGAAACTCCAAAATTACCAGGAAAACAAGCTTGCTCAGTTTTTGAAACCTCCATATTAGCAGCAACTCTATCACAATTCTCAGCATTTGAGGCCTCAATTGGGCTTATGCAAATTTCAACCTCAACCTCAACTTTAGGTGCGACTTCTTCATCAACGTTACCCTCAATGACAAATTTGGTGAAAAAGCATGAGCCATTCTTATCAATCCATGCAATGGACCTTTGACAACCCACCCTCAAATCTATTTGTAACATTCGCAAAAAATCAACTAGGTATGGTGAACCATCTATTACCAATTCTATGGTGGGAATGCATTACCAAATCTACTGGGTATGGTGAACCATCTATTACCAAATCTATTTGCAGCATTCACAAAAAGTCAACTAGGTATGGATGATGAACTACTCACAAGGTTAAGAGAGAGGTATTAGACAAGTATTAGAACATAGAGAAGAGAACCCAATACCTAAGCATGTTTCAATAGTTGTGATAGTAGTTGTTATTTGTTTATATAATGCCCAATATTTTTATCAATATTGGACCAATAGTTGTGACTTTAAAGTTATTAGTTAAACAAAATGTATCCTTTGATCTACAAAGCAACCAATCATAGGATAATTAGAAGTGCGAAGTTAGGGTGCAATAAACAAAATTATATCAAGGATAGAACATTTTTTAACAGATAACCATGCTCTTGATTGAAATATTTTTTAAAATCAAATTTACAATTTATTGTACTTTCTTACCAAATATAAATGATTGGCCAGGAGACACATAATATAAATCTACCGTTTCTTTATCAAAAGATGTTAACATATGAAGGGAGAACATGTATATGCTTTTCTTGATTGCAGCTGGGTAGTGTAAAAAAAAAGGATTTTATTTTATGGTGGAACAAGGATAAACAAAATTCAAATATACTATCTTGTGCTCCCTATTTGCTTATTCATGTACAAATTTCCAAAACTTATGATATGAATTTTATGTTTATTTGGTGCTTTTAAACTTCTTGTTATGCATGGTTCATAACCTATGGTTTATGAATCGCCACAATTTTAGAACACAACAATCTTAGAGGAAAACTAAACGATTTCTAAAAATAAAACAAAGAAATAGAAAATTGACCTTTATTTGACGTGCCCTTAATGCCAATTATAACACTCACAAGTTCCCCATAGGCACAAAACTTCAACTAGCTTTCACCTTCTCAATGGCAACTCTAACTCCAAATTCTATTGAAGAAATTCTTGTAGGCATGTTCGATCTTGACCCTTCATTACAGGTCACATCCATAAATGCTATACAACAAGCTCATTCAAGAGATGCTAAATATCGTATTGAACTCTCTGATGGTGTCCATACCCATCCAACTTTGCTTCCTAGCCAGTTCAACAATCTTGTTGTCGAAGAAGCAATGGTCAATGGGTCTATTGTCCGCCTTACAGAATATACATCAA
Source organism: Sequoia sempervirens (assembly GCA_007258455.2). Lineage (NCBI taxonomy): Eukaryota > Viridiplantae > Streptophyta > Pinopsida > Cupressales > Cupressaceae > Sequoia > Sequoia sempervirens. The sequence goes on along the minus strand of VDFB02047144.1, from coordinate 7,423,131 downwards.
AGGTGTTTGACAAATACACATACGTCCAACCTTATTCTATTTTTCAATCCTTTTCTCATTTGTTGCTGTGATTTTCCTAAAACATTTGCATTGTTCACTTGCAAGGCTATAATTATCAACAATCTTGAAATGGTCTCTAATAAAAGACCACTCATTGGCACGCCAACTCCTCTTTTTGTAAGCAACAATTCATTTTCCATCCACTAGCTCCCAAGGCCCATCTGATTTACAGCAAGCTGCAACATCTACCCAAGGATCAACCATACCCACTTCTGAAATACTTCCCATCAAATCTTTGACCCCATACTATAAGCATTGGTCCATTGAAGGAAGAGCATTAACAAAGAGTCCAATCCATGAGTTTCACAATGCTAACCGAGAAGGAAATTTTTTTGGTTTTGACCTCATTGACAAAGAAGGCATCGAAATACATGTCACGTGCTTCAATGAACTTGTTGATGAGTTCTATAATGTTGTGCACTCTAATAGTGTATACATCATTTCTAATGGTAGCATACAAGTTGCTAATAAAAAATATAGTAGCTCGATGAACCCATTTGAAATTTTTCTACACAAATCATCAACAATTACACTTTCACCATGTGTCGAGTCTACAATCCCCATGCATAGCTTGCATATCAAGAGCATAGATTCCCTACTATCACTACCTACTCATTCCGTTGTTGATGTTCTTGGCATACTTTTATCTATCTCCCCTGAATCAACTATCCGTAAGAGAGATGGAACCGAAACAATTAAGTGTACTGCAACAATCATAGACATGTCATGCTTGTCCATTGATGTTACACTTTGGGGTCGTCACTGTGAATTTGAAGGAAAATAATTATCTACTTTGCTTCTTCTACCAACCCCTCCAACTATCTTAATCAAATCTAGACGTGTAACCTCCTGGTGTGGTGATCTATTTAGGATCTAGGACTAGTTGCTTACAGAATGCTTAACATAAAAGATCGATTATTACGTTTAACTTAAGTGATTACAAATTTAAATGCTCAAATGAAATAAATGAACATAAAATAATTAAATGCCAAGAATAAACTGAGAAAGAAAAGA
>VDFB02047144.1:7386014-7421957 GCA_007258455.2 Sequoia sempervirens | reverse complement strand
TTGTAAATTTTTTAAATAAATCAAAAAAAAAGAAATTTTTAAATAGCCCGCAAACAAAAGTCTGCGAACTCTGTACCGCAGGGTACCGCGGCCACCAGGAGCCGCCACGTGGCCCCTGCGGCCCCACCCTCACCAACCGGCAGCCGCTTTGCAAAACCCCGGTGGTGGTTCAATTTTTCGGTGCGGTACATTTCCTGGTCAAAAGAATATTCTGACCTTGAGCATATACTGGCAAGTTTCTGCATTGGAGGGCGACGACGTCGGTGACGGGTATACAACCGTCAAATTTAACCTGAATTCAGTTCGTGACATGCATACGGCCGTCAAATTTAATGCCATGAACTATTGATGTCAGCACTGCGTCGGCAACTTTTTGAAAATTTTAGACCCCTTCACGGTTGAGCTTTTTGATTTTGCGGTTCATCTTCAAAGGCTTATATCTCGGTCGTTTTGAGGCCTTTTTTGGTGCAATTTTTTTTTATTTAGGCTAATTTTTCATGTACATCGCAGTGGTGCAATTATTTTCTGATTTTGGTGCATGTATTTTCCAGAAAATTGGATTTGTCTCAGGTCTTGCTCGATTGTCACCATTTTTGCAACTTCCGGGGCTTCGTTCAGGCTCATACAAACTCCTTTTCAGGTGCCATTTTTTTTGAAAGTGCATGATTTTTTCTGAACTTCACAGTGGTGCTATCAGTTTGTAGTGATTGTGATCATAAATTATACTTTCAGCACTTGGTCATTTTTGGCCTATTTTGGCATTTGTAAAGATAAGATCTCAGTTTGGTCTTTTGTATCAATCATTTGAGTCTGATGTAGCCTACTTAAGGCTGTTGTAAAACATTGAAAATCAGAATCCCACTTTGCTTGGCTTGCAAGTGGCCATTGTACACGCACTAATTATAAAGTGCCAAATCATCTTTTTGGGGGGGGGTTCTTTGATTGAGTGAATTTGGGGGGGTGTCTTGAGTGATTGTGCCTCTCTCTCTATCTTGTTCTCTTTCATTTTGCTGCTATGGGTTCTCCTAAGTTTCCCTTGTTAACTCCACATAATTATGCTTCTTGGAAAATTGATGCATGGAGTAAGTTAATGGAAAAAGGATTAACTAATTATATTGATGGAACTGTTGTTGCACCATCTAATCCTCAAGCTAATCCTATTGCTCATTTGGATTGGCTCACTAAAAATACTAAGGGGTCTCCTATGTACATTGTAGAATCATCTCATATTATTGACATTGAATACAGTTTATTCTTGTCAAAAAAAAAAAATAAAAATATATATTTTTCTTTTATTAAATTTTAATAAAGTTTAAAAATAAAACAATATGTTTTTTTCTTTATTTTAATAAAGTTTTTTCATCAAAAAAAAATTTTAATTTTCTTTATTATTTTTAAAATAAAGTTTTTTTAATAAATAATTTTTTAAAATTAAATTTTTTAAGTTTTTTTTTAAAACAAATCATGCCATAACATGTAAAATTGGAGAAATTATTTTGCCTCTCGATCGAGCCTTGCCTTGGACCATTTGTTCCTCTAATCAATAGTCAACAGGGGTCAGTTGCTCCCATCGACATCCACCTGGAGGGCTTTCTTTACGGTCTTCAGCGTTGGGTTCCTTTGGTTGGCTTCTTCATCAACACTTCCAGTTTTGCATCATGTTGATTGTAGTTCTCCTCTTTCTAATGTTGTAATCACACTAAAATAAAGTGCCACAATCTACTATTTCAGTGTACTATGTCATGTTCTGTATGTTTCTTTGGATTGATCTATCTATCTAGTGTTAGTTCCTATATACTCAGCGTATGCAACGGCTGGTTACCCATGCATTTCGGTGAGATGGACTAATCACCATATAGACTCCTATTTTGGAAGCACTCTACTTGTCTTCAGAAGTTTGGTTCTACATCCAGAGACTTGGTGCATGGCTCCAGTGAGACTTGGATTGTACAAATTGTGCATGGCTCCAGTGAGACATGGATTGTACCAATCTACTATTGATGAGCATTCATGTTGTTGCTCACGCAGTTGTCTTCTTGGTTTCGACCTTATTCCTGTTGCAGTGTGGATGCATCTACAGTTCTTCATCGACAGATTCTGCAGTTATTCTTGAGTTGACAGATTCAGCTCATTCACCAGTTATGTGGCATCTTCTGTAGTTGTACCTGATTCTTTCTATCAGTGCTTTGCACAATTTGGCATTTCTTTTGGAACAACATTTGGAGGACTCATCATCATACTTGGTCCACTCTACTTCATCCTTCACATTGTTCTTCTTTGTCTCCTTCTTCAGCTAAGATTTGGGGACTCTTGACATTGTGACATTTAAGCAGTGACTCTCCATTGGGGGGGGTTGCATGGACTTCTTCATTCTTCTTATGGGGGGACTTTTTCCTCACTTGAGGTTTTATCCTTCATAGAGCATGATTCTTATTTTGTTTTCTCTCTTTTGGGGAGGAGTTTTGTCCCACGTGGTTTTCTCCTTTTCTCCGCTTTATGAGAGATTGCATTATGTGTACATGGGTACCTAACATGGCCTAGTAGCCGGGACCCATCTTGCATTGTTTTCATTTGTGTACATTCTCCCTAAGTTGCACTTAAGGGGGGGTGTTGGTGTAATTAAATGTCTTGTACCTTGTCCTAGGTCATGATTACACCTTAGTTAAGTTTACTTTGGGACCACATAGGAGGTTGTTGGAGATTTTCCACCTTTGGTGGACTTGACATCTCATTACCACATCACTTCCACCTTTTGTGGACACATCATGTGATCTTCTCTCCACCTTTTGTGGATATTATCACATTATCCTTTTCCACTTTAGGTGGAGTGATAACTTTTCATTGTTGTCTCATGTCATAAGATTACGACACTTGTCATAATCTTATGCCCTCCTATGTTCTCACCTTGGCTATATAACCAAGGGGTCTTCTATGTATTGGTTGTATCAATCAGAACTCCCTCATATCATTGACATTGAATACAGTTTATTCTTGTCATCTTGTTTCTATCTCTCTTATGCTTGTGCTTTCTATTAGGCCTCTAGATCTTGGGTGGCTACCTTCATAGCCAATTCTTACAGTTGTTATGACAGCCAAGACTTCAATCTTGCCTTCGTTATGAAGTAAGTCTTGACATATTATTTAACATAAAGAATCCACCCTAGCACTATTGTATGTTAGTGGTTTTATATAGGATAAATGTCAACTATATAAGTGGAAGTTATGTTTTATATTTGACTTTATTAGAGTATTCAAAAGGAGAATCTAGGGGTGCTCAACTCTATGAGTTTGTATGAACCTTTGAAAGATATTATGATAAGAGTCTTTTCCTTTTATTCTGATATGGTTTTTAATCTTTCCATTGGGTAAATAAAGTAAACAATGACCAAGTAGGGTGAATGATGAAAATAAGAATGTATTCATTATTAAAAAAAAAAAGATAATATGATGTGGAATCACTAATAGTCGTATCGATATGAAACCAAGAACCTTTGTATGGTGTTCATAATAACATTCAAGTGTCCATGAATTGGACTTAAATGCATTAAATCTTACTTATACTAGACCAAGAATGATCAAAGTTCATATAACTTGCATAGTGGAAAAAGGTGACGAGGAGTCACAAGTTCCACATTATGAAATAAACTATTTTTATAATTATACCATGATGGGAGTCAAGTATCCTAATATGGGGAATGGATCCAATTGATCTTGTTTATTCTAGACCTAGAGAGAAAGGTTGATTTGAACTTACTAAAGGCTATGACAGTTTCTAAGTCAAGTTAGGGTTGTGGACATATGACAATGTTAATGCATAATGTTTATACAAGAAAATATTTGGCCAAAGTAATGCATCCATCTCTACATGTATTGCCAATTCACAATGCTCTAGCTAGCCTAGTGTCTCCAGTAGTGTCATACATAGTTAGAGTGGATCTATTGTTGTGTTACCGTGTGACATTAGGAAGGACACAACACCTGATACTCAGCTGGCTAACCTAAGGGTTCCTAATATCTAACCTTGAGCATTATGTAATGATAGTATTATCTTTTTAGATATTATATTGGTGAGGGAATACCTTCAATACTATGTTTATTCATGTTACGTAAAATGTGAACTCAAGCAATGCCAAGTGGTCTAGGAAAGACTATAAGTATTTGTTCTTATGTTTTTCTACACTTATGCTATTACCTTTGTAAAATGACCTAATGTTTGATATTTCCATGTATTGGGTTAGAGAAGCTAAACCCTAGTATTGAAATAAGGAGGATATAGGAAATCTATAACTCTTATTTCGGATATGAGATTGTGTATATATAGATAGATATACTAAATGAAAAAGAAAGGTTGAGAAAACCATAGAACAAAATGGGAAGTCTTTATAATACCTTAAGAGATCCTATGATAATGTCGAAACTTGATTTAAGGCATTAAAGATGTTGGGTATTGAATCTTAAGAGTAAAATGACAGGAAGTCAGAAACCCTAGATATTGCAAGAATGCAATAAGGGACTTTTAAAAGGTTTAAAATCTAAATCTTTACATTACATGTATATCCTAGATTAAGGATTAGTTCTAAGTCAGATTGGCTAGAATGGAGCTTCTATACATATTAGTTTGTGTCTAGAGTACCAAATAGAGTAAGTAAAACTATAGGATGAGACAGTTTCTAAGATGAGTCAAAGGTGTGTTTCTAGATGGCATGACCAATTGGAATGATTATACTTAGCTAGAAAGGATCTATATTTGTATGGTTGATTGAGTTTTGTAGGACACATCACTAGGAATCAGTTAGTGAAACTTGACAATTCCTTATATCTATACCCTTCATGAAGGGCAGGGCCACTTCTAGTTAGGAAGCATGCAAGGGACAAATTGAGTCTGTGGTTGGAGGAAAATCACTTAGATGATGCTCTCCTGCTATAGCTGAAGACTCCCGAGGCTCACGAAGGTAGATATCAACATTCTAGATGTAGTGAACTCCATGTTATGGCTTATGACAGTCAACCTATGAGGTAAAACTATTCCTTATGCCATGTGTATTTTATGTGATATAAATGAAAAGTGTAAGGACTTCTCTTGATTCTAGCTATGATTTACATATGATTTCAAGTTAGAAATTTATCTGGAAAATTTGTACTTTAATTCTTGAGCTTATGCAAATGTTAAAAAAAAAATGTCTCTCATGGTTACTAAGTTTAATTACCTTCTTGTAAATTCTAGAGTTTACCTAAGTATTAAGAGGAGGGATGTTACAGTAATCAGTGAAATTTTATTAAGCCAGTGAGGGAATTTTTCCCTAGCTTTTTTTCATCCCTATGAGGGTTTTCAACTCATAAAAATTGTGTCATGGTGTTGTAAGTTTGTGTGATCTTATTATGCTCTTTTTAATTCAATGTTTGAAGGTTGTACAAGCATGTTATTTTTTATTTGATGAATGATCAAATCTGAAATCTGCATTCCATATGTTCAAAATAATTGAACTTGAGATTATTTGAATTAAGTTTATATTTTTCATACCATTGATTCACCCCCCCCCCTCTCAGTGGTATCATACTCCAACATAAATAACCTCAACAACTAGATCATCATCATTTTTGAAAGTGTCACCATTAGCATTAACTAAAGAGTTGATGTTATTTCTTTTCCTATGTTTAAGATTTGATTGGTAAAAAAATTATGTGTTTCTATCTCCTTGCAGCCATTGTATTCTATATTTTTGTTTCCAAAAAATTTCCTCCTTCTTTGTAACTTGGAACCATTCCTCTCTAAGCTCCCTTTCTCTCCTTGAAGTGTCATCATCAACAACTCTAGACTCCATCACAGCTTGAATATCTTTTAGATTAATAAGGATGGATCACTTAGTGTGGAAGATATTTGGACAGATGAATTTTTTTCTCCAACCTTGCACATGACATCTAATCATTTTAATCTTTTGAGCTAATCAAACCATAGGTGCTCCCTAGCATGGGATATTCCACCAATGTTGAATGAGATTCTTAAAATCAAGATGCAAGTTTCACATAATCTCATATTTGAAGGGAAAAGAGCCTTTAGATCTCTACTCATCCTACCACAAAATAAGAGCACTATGGTCTAAAGTGGATCTAGGAAGGGCCGAGAGATGTAGTTTTGCACGAATATCCCAATCACCTAAGATTTTCACCCTCTCCAATTTAACTTGAATGTGATTTTTCCCACGGCATCTGTTAGACCAAGTAAACTTAGATCCCTTGAGATAAACTTCCAAAAAGCCTTGAGCAAAAATGAAATTAGAAAAATCCATCATACTATTGAACAAGACAACTGAGAGGGGGGTGAATCAGTTGTGACAAAGTTTAACCTTTAAATATTTCACCAGAGATTAGATCAATCACAAATCATTACTCTTCTAAATGATTAAATATTAAATGCAAAGGTAGAAACTGAAAAATCATCACATATACACAGTAACACCAAATAAGGGAAAAACCACAGTGAGGATTAGCTCACAATATAAAGAATATAAAAATCGATTACAAAGAATCACTACCTAATGAGGCTCACTACCAAAACAAGGACTCGTTGTCTAGATCAAGACTCACTATCCAACAAGGGTTAACCACCTGGAGGGCTCACTACCACACAGATACAAAGATGATAGAAGAGATATGTTACACAGAGAAGAAAATCTCAATGCAACAAAGATTTCCACCATGATTCACTCAGCCACTTGCAAACTTGCATGAATGATAGAGTACACCTTAAGCTCACTACATCTGAAAACTCAGCAATTAGAATTCGCACTATTCTGCCAAACTCACATCACATACACACTATCTCACATCTACTTCGCATCTATCTTGATCTATATCTTTTCACTATCTCTTTGTACTTCACTTCCATCAATATCTCATCTTGTATTTATACCATCTTCAACTTTGAAACAAATCCAAAGTCGGCCATACATCATTCTAATTCAAATTAGGTTGATGCCAAAACATTCTAAGGTGGAATTAGAATGAGGAAACCCAGACACACACTTGATGAGGACCCAAATAAGTCCCAAAATGCTTCATTAACTTTGAAAGTAGTGTTTAACACAAGGTCGACCAAACCAGTGTAAAACACATAGAACAATTAAGCACATGTAACTCTTGACACGATCCAATCTTTCCAGACAGTAAAATTATCTTCAATACGATCATATCACCTTAACTCTAGAACCGCAAGTCATAAGACTCGAACAAGAAGAAATATGGAGCAACTAATTTCTCCCAGACCTCAGCCAAAAACCCTGAAAAGCATAGTTCACAATTGGTGAACATTACTCACATTGTATAGCAATCCAAAAGCCCAAATCCTAGATATAGTAGCTTACAACCATGATTAACATATCTGAACCACACAAGCATAGGATCAAATCCCAGAGAAAAACCCGGAGCAACTATTGAATACCTACAACCCTCCCATTACAATTTTCTCAATATCCTCAACATATACAACCAATAACCTACAACCATTACATCAATGACAATAGCAACCAGTTGATAACTAGTTAACCAGTTGACATCAATTACAACACCTTTCATTCTTGCAACAATATCTCCCTTTGTCATTGATGGCAACACATGATGTGAAAAACCATCAAAGACAACACTCTAGATTTGAACACTTTTTGCTTTATGTTTCTCCCCCTTAGTAGATAACCTTTTTCACATCTTCCTCATCTCAGTAGATAATTTTTTTTTCACATCTTCCTCATCTCCCCCTTTGACATCAATGGCAAAGGAAAAATATTTTTTACATTGATTTCCCCTTTGACATTAAGCACAAAATATTCTTTCAATGACAACACATGACACTACGGTCTGCTCCCCTTGAGAGGTAACCACCAAAACATCAGTCTAGAAGAAAGATAGATCCATAGACCCATCGGACTGATGCAACTCCATATGCATCTCTTTCAAGAAAGGAGGGGCAATCGCCCCTAACTTCTCTTGGAGATACTCAAAAGTATATTTAGGAAGAGCCTTCGTAAATATATTAGTAATATGATCCTTCGTAGGTACATACTCAGGATTTACTTCATTCTCCACAACCTTTTCTCTGAAGAAATGATGTTTGATAGATATATTTTTTTTCCTTGAATGCATCACTAGATTGTTTGAAATGTTAATTTCACTTGTATTATCACGGAAAATAGAAATAGGGCCTTCATACATTACTTTGATATCTTTCAATGTCTGTTTCATCCATAAAACTTGTGTGCAACATGATGCAGCAACAATATATTCAACTTCAACAGTGGACAAGGAAACTAAATCTTTCTTTTTACTCAACCAAGCCACCAATCTACAACCAAGAAAGAATGCACCACCACTTGTACTTTTTATTTCATCTACATAGCTAGCCCAATCTACATCTGTATAAGCACTTAGTGTAAATTCAATATCCCTAGGATACCATAATCCATAATCTAGAGTTCCATTCAAATATTTGAATATCCTCTTTGAAGCAACAACATGTGTTTCTTAAGGATCTTCTTGAAATCTAGCCACAATATAGACTACATGCATAATATCTAGTCTAGTAGCAATCAAATGTGATAGTCCACCAATAATGGATCTATATTTCTTCTTATCAGCCTTAGGATAATTTGCATCTCTAATTATTCTTCAACATCTCTCTTACATACTTTGACTGTGAAATAAAAATCTCTTTCTCTTTTTGATTAATTTGCAGCCTAAGAAAGAAATTCATCTCACCAAACATAGACATCTAAAATTATTTTTACATTTATTCCGCAAACATCTTACACATAGTTTCATTTCCTCCTAAAATAATGTCATCAACATATACAACCACAATCAATATTTTTCCATTTTCAATTTTAAAATTTACAGATTATTATATGTTGTACCTTTGTTGAAACCTTGTTGAATCAAATACCTATCTAACCTTGCATACCAAGCTCTAGGAGCTTGCTTCAATCCATATAAAGCTTTATTTTATCTACAGACCATATTCAATTGATCTGACAACTAAAATCCTTCCAGTTGTTCCATGTAGACCTCTTCTTCAAAAATGTAGACTTAACATCCATTTGATATACCTTGAAGTCTTTATGAGAAGAAAACTCTAAGAACATCCTGATAGCTTCCATTCTTGCCACCAGAGAAAAATTCTCCTAAAAATATATTCCTTCTACTTGTGAGTAGCCTTTACACACAAGCCTTGCTTTAAATCTGACCACTTCTCCACGGATTCTCATTCAACTTGTTTATGAATACCCACTTTGATCCAATTATGTTTTTATCTACTGGTCTAGGAACCAATTCCCAAGTTTGATTCTTCTCAATCTGCATAAGTTCTTTCATAGCTCCCATCCAATGCTTGTCTTTACATGCTTCCCTTATAGTATTTGGTTCAATCTCAAAAAGTAAACAGAGATTTATCTCACCAGCAATAGCTTTGCTTCTTTTCAATACTCCTTTTGTCTTGTCTCCAATGATCTAACTTTCTGAATGATTTTTCTGCACATATTTAGGTGTGTTTGGGGACACCACCAGAGCTTCTTCTTCCTCTTCTTCTCTGCTTCTCTTGCTCATCATTTTTTTGTTCTTCCACAACTTCTTCAATCCTTATGCAATCAGGTTCATCATATACATATCCATCAACTTCAATTGAGTTCTTCATTGCTTCATTAACTTTGACATTTGTGCTTTCTACAATCTTCCTCGGTCTTTTATTAAAACATCCATAGGCTTTTCTTTTAGTAGAATATCCATGAAAAATACCTTCATCACTTCTAGGATCAAACTTTCCTAAATTTTCTTCATCCCATCTGATATGGCGTTTGCTTCCAAATACCTTGAAGTACTTAATAGTAGGAATTCTTGGAGGTGATCCCACTATTGGTTTACACTTTCCAGGAGATCCTGATTTTTATTGAAATCGCATATATTTAGAAAATATAATGATTTAAGCCTTAAAAAGTTATATTTAAAGGATTCCAATTCAAGAGGGTTTGATCAAAACACCTTAGATCAAACCTCCTTGGATAGAACCCCACTAGTTTTAAACCATACCTATAACGGAGTCTCCTTTACACCTATCAAAATGCTGATAAAAACAACTTTTGATTCACCTTTTGGGGGATCAAATGAATTCATTTAAAAAAAAAAATTTGTAAGTATGTAGTCTTATTATAAGCTTCCCAATAAGTATAATTTTAAATAAATTTAATTTCATTATTATATTTATTTTTTATTTCTTGTGAATGTAGGTTTTTCATCGAAAATCAAGCTCTTTGTTTTGCACATGTGGAAAAATAGCAGATTATCAAAAAACAAATTGAAAAATATTAGTGCATTATATATTGATGTCCCTAATCCAACCAAAAAAATAAAATTGAATTTTGATACATACAAAAAAAGTTATGTTTTAGCTAGTAAATCATGTCTAAATTGTAAATGGTTTGACTTTGAAACTTAATTAAGAAAAAATATTCAATTAAATGCTATGAAACCAATTCCATCCACTAGATATCATAGTTATGAATCTAAATTAAAAATAATAATAATTTTATCCTTCATAGAAAAAAGTTATGTGTTAGCCAGTAACATCATTCTTTAAAAATGGTGTTTAGTATTAAAAACTAGCTTTTGAAGGAGATGGAAAAAGAAGTGCAATCTTATTCCAAAATTTTTGAAAAAACTATATTTAGAATCTATAGAAAAAATGTCATAAATCACTAGTTTGTATCATCTTGAAATTCCTCACGGTTTAGCTGCTATAGGTGCCTGAAAGTGAAGATTTAGTTAAAAAAAATTAAGTTCAATGTCTAGCTTGGCCAAAAATTGTAAACCAGTATTGTGGGATCACCCTCTTCCACACCATAGCTCATAGGGGGTCTTAATACTGTTGGATCTTTCTTGAATTCGATTGAACACATAAACAATAGTATGAATAGCTTCTCTCTGAGTAAACTTTTGGTAGACCAACTTTAGTCATCATTGATTTAGCAACTTCAGTTGAGGAGTTCTTGGGGTAGATAACTATCTTTCTATTCCATGAACTTCACAAAACATATTAAACTCGAATATGTGCAGGATCATCATGGAAACAATAGGCCCTTAAGTGGCAAAAAATTCAAAAAAATCAGAGTTAGGCAATTTCACGTAAAAATTTGAATAAGTTATCTATATTATTTCAAAAATATGTAAGAATAGAATTTGCAGCAAATTGAATATAGTTTCTAAACTACTAGGTTTATTTAAAAAAGAAAAATATATTTGGTGAAAATTTGAAATTTCAATGTAGTAGTACTTATATTTCAAGGAAAAAATAAGAAGTAGGTGTCTGTCTGACCACCCTAACCACAATAAAATGATAATATTTTTTATAATATTTTAGATATAAGTAGAGGACTCATGTCCGGATGTGATGCATATTTTTTTGTATTTTTTTTCCATGTAAATAATTAATTATGATTTTTTTATTACAACTTCTAAAAAATATAAAAACTTGTATGTCTAACCACCATAACTTGGTCAAAACTTCATGAAATTCATTTTTTTATTTTTTTAATCCTATAGTATGTGAAGCATAGAATGTGACACATGTTTTGGATTCAAAAAATGTGATAATGTTTGAAAGCTATAGATGTTTTTCAATCAGCCTAACAATTAGGACTTTAGTCATAATTCAAATAGAAAATGAATAATAATTATTTATTAAATTCAAAGTATAGCATAATTTAGATCGGTGGAAATCTGAAAATCTCCTTTAAAAACCCTTTTTGTTTCATTAATTTTGGGTAAAAAAAAAGTCATCAGCCACATACCCTACACATACCCATTATATTGCCACTTTTTGGCCCATCATGATCCTGCACATACCCACTCATGGGAGGTGAATTCGCCACCTCTATCAGACCTTAAACATTTTATTCTTAAATTTACTTAATTCTTAACCATAGATTTTAATGTCTTGAATCTATCTAATGCATCAGATTTCTCTCTAAGAAATGTAACCCATGTATACCTGGAGTAATCATCAATTAGAAGCATAAAGTACCTTTCACCTTGTAGACTTCTCACTCTTGTAGGACCATAGATATCTATATGAATTAAATCCAGTAGTCTGATAGTAGATTGTTCCTTTGATCTGAAGTTGTTTCTTACATGCTTCCCAAACTAGCAGTTCCTATAAATAGCATTAATAGGCTTTGTAATCCTTGGTAAATCTCTCGTAGCTTGCACTACACTAATCCTCACCAAGTTATCAAAATTCATATAACACATTCTCTGATGCCATAACCAATTGTCATTAATCTAAGTCATAAAGCAACGTCCATCAGCACCTTTAAGTTGATATATATTTCCTTCAGACTTCTTTCCCATAGCAATCACTCTTCCAAATTCTTTCCTGATTTCACATCTCTCATCCTTGAATACAAGATTATATCCTTTTATACACATCTATCCAACACTCAAGAGATTATTCCTTAAGCCTTTAACATAGTATAGACCATTAGTGTTATGCTTGCCATCAAAACTTGTTGAACCTATCCCACAAATCTTAGCACCAGTATCATCTCCAAACATAACTAAGCCTCCATCATATTTTTCAAGTTTAAAAAACTTACTCTTATCACTGGTCATGTGATGTGAAGAGCCACTATCAACAACCCAATATTTTTTTTTCTATTTAGCATGTAGGGCGGAGATTGCAAATCATCTTCCTTTTTCTCTTCCTCCTTCTACGAAGGACATCCTTTCACCTGTCTTTCAAAATTAGCAGAAGTAGGTTCATCTTTTATAGCCAAGAACAAGCATTCATTATCATCAGGATCTCCATAATCATATTCTTCATCAGAAATACTAGCATGGTCCTCATTCACATGATATGCTTTGTTGATTTTTTTACCTTTGTTTTCTTTCTCATATCTTTGTTTATTCCTTTTAGCTCTTTCTTGACACCTCGAAGCATAATGACCTATTCCTCCACAACTAAAGAATTTAAAGGGTAACTTACCTTCATACTTGTTGGAGCCTTTCCTCATTCTACTCACAAAGTTAGCTTCTCCTTCATCAAGATCCTCATCATTCGGATCTTCAGCTCTTGTAGCCTTGAAAGCAGTTTCTGATTTGGATCCATTTCTTAAATTTGGCTTCCTCATTTCATAAGATGTCAAAGTTTCCAATAACTGATCTTTGGTGTAAGTCTTGTAGTCTATATGTTCTTCAATCAGATACCTTTTCACTGTATGCATCAGGGAGATTCCTAAGAATCTTCTTTACAATCTTGGGTTCATCTACTATAGCACCAAGTCCTTGCATTCCACCTACCACTTCATCTACTCTCTGTACATAGGATTTAATGTTCTCATCTTCAGACATATGCAAGAGCTCAAACTATGTTTCCAAATTCTACAACTTTGCTTCTTTGACCCTTTCATCACCTTCATGCACCTTTTCTAAAGTATCCAAGACCTCTTTAGCAATCTTCAGATTTTGAACTTTAATCAAATCGAAATGTGCAAGACTATTCTTCAAAATGAACTTTGCCTTATTGTTCACTTCATGCACCTTGATTTCATCAGTTGTACTTAGACCATTAGTAAGAGGAGTGTAAGGAGTCTTGTATGCTTTCTCTACATCATATCCACAATACTCCAAATATTCATCCATCAATATTTTCCAGATAGCATAATTGCCTCCATCAAACTTCGGATACTCAAAAGTGATCTTGCCTAACATCTTGGACTTTCCTTAAGCGGTTAAGCTCTTCTCTAAGGAACCAAGCTCTGATACCAATTGTTGAACAAGAAAACTAAGAGGGGGGTGAATCAATTGTGATAAAATTTAACTTTTAAATATTTCACCAGAGATTAGATCAATCACAAATCATTACTCTGCTAAATTATTAAAAATTAAATGAAAAGGAAGAAACTGAAAAAGCATCACACATACATAGTAACACCATATTTACATGGAAAACCCAATAAGGGAAAAAACCATGGTGAGGATTAGCTCACAATATAAAGAATATCAAAATCAATTACAAAGAATCACTACCTAATGAGGCTCACTACCAAAACAAGGACTCACTATCCAACAAGGGTTAGCCACCTGAAGGGCTCACTACCACACAAATACAAAGAAGATAGAAGAGATATGTTACACAGAGAAGAAAAACTCAATGCAACAGATATTTCCACTATGATTCACTCAACCACTTATAGACATGCATGAATGATAGAGTACACCTTCAACTCACTGCATCTAAAAACTAAGCAATTCGACTTCGCATTGTTCTGCCAAACTCGCATCACATACACACTATCTCACATCTACTTTGCATCTATCTTGATCTATATCTTTTCACTATCTCTTTGTACTTCACTTTCATCAATATCTCATCATGTATTTATACCATCTTCAACTTTGAAACATATCCAAAGTTGGTCATACATCATTCAAATTCAAATTAGGTCGGTGCCAAAACATTCTAAGGTGGAATTAAATTGAGGGCGACCTAGACACACGCTTGATGAGGACCCAAATAAGTCCCAACATGCTTCATTAACTTCGAAAGTAGTGTTTAACACAAGGTCGGCCAAGTCAGTGTAAAACACATAGAAAAATTAAGCACATGCAACTCTTGACACGATCCAATCTTTCCAGACATCAAAATTATCTTCAATGTGATCATATCACCTTAACTCTAGAACTGCAAGTCATAAGACTCAAACAAGAAGAAATCTAGAGCAACTACATTTCTCTTGGACCTCAGCCAAAAACCTTGAAAAGAATAGTTCACAACTAGTGAACATAACTCACATTGTACAATGATCCAGAAGCTCAAATCTTGGATATAGCAGCTTACAACAACCATGATTAACACATCTGAACCACACGAGCATAGGAGAAAATATCATAGCAAAACTTGGAGCAACTACTAAATACCTACAACCTTCCCATTACAATTTCCTCAATATCCTCAACATATACAGCCAATAACTTGCAACCATGACATCAATGACAACAACAACCAGTTGATAACCATTTGGCATCAATGACAACACCTTTCATTCTTGCAACACATATTGTCTAAAAAATCCTTTGGAATCCCCCCAATATATGGAAAGGATATTTAGATGGTTGTCAAATTCCCTATCAAGCATCCAACACACCCTCTAGTTATTTGACATAAGCAATGATAAAGAATTCCAGAGTTGAAACCTAGCAACCCTTGAGTTAGGAGCAATATTGAGAATATTTCATTGAGTGGCATAGCTTTAATCTTCCATGATGGTTCTAAGAAGTTTTTGTTGTAGAAGCATTTGATACCTTCAATTATTATGAGGTTCCAAAGAGTAGCAAGTCCACCAAAGGCACCTTCCACATTGTAAATACAATACTCCACCATTGGCCATATGTTTTTAACAACTTTTTTGAAAGTTTCGTATTGCATTTTTTGTTTCTTGGATAAGGAGGACATCCCCTTTCAAGTCCATAATGGAGCATATAACAATACGCTACTTCAATGGGTTGTTTAGCCCACGTATATTCTAGGTCATGATCTTCATAAGGACAAAGAAAATAGAGTGAGTATCCTCTTGATACTGACCAATAGGGAGAATCCTCCCCAAATCTAGTTTTTAGTTTTCTTTTGATTTGATAGGCCCTCCAGGGTCTTCTATTTTCTTGAAGCCACCTATCTAGCAACCTCTTTGGATCACTCCCCACATCCGCTTTCTTTTTATTAAATGCAAAAGAAGATAACTATTGGACGAGTCATAATCAATCTTATAATCTAACAAAAATATTTACCAACACTAATCATGGTCTTCATTGATAGTTTGCTACCCAGTGAGCTCCAATTCTTAGGTAGAGCCTCCATCTCTACATGAAACTCCCTCATATCAAAGTATTTACAAAATTTGTCAAGGATAAACCCATAGTAATGCTTTCTCAAAAACTACAATGACACTTAATAGTTAATACATGGAAGTTAATCAAATATTATCTACCACTTATCCTAGAAATTAGTTTTTATAGAGTTGTGATTAAATCAATGGATAGGGAATCTCTTCAAATTCATAGAAATAGATACTATAGTTTTTCAATCAATAAAAAGAGCACAAATTTGTTCTTTGCAACTCTTTTCTTCACTTCATCATAGGATAAATTTATTGCATAAAATTGTCAACATGAATAGCTATGATTTTCCTATTCATGGATTTGACTCATCACTGAGTCAATTTGCTTCCAATGATGAAGAAAATGGTTCATGATAAGATTTTATTTTAGATGCCTTCAACATTGAAACTAATTATATAATCTGAACTTTTTTCTAAATATCCTAATATATCATCTTGGCTTTCTAGAGGGTTTTTAAAAAGTATTGGAGAATATTAAGGTGATTTGAGTCCCCTTCAAGAATTTATTCATTTAAATTAGGTTTTAATTTAGGGTTTAGGGGAGCTAGTATTAAATAACAACAAATAAGAAATACATTCTAAAATGTAAACAATATTTGATAAAAATACATGTAAAAATCCTAACTACTTACCTCCTTTAGATGTACAAACCAATTTTTATTTTTTATAAAAGATGAAGCATCCATAAATTTATTTATCTTATGATGTTATGTTTACAAAACTAACTATAATATGATTTGCTAGTATGATTTTTAATAGGGCAAGATCATGATATTTATATATTTTCATGTTTCTATAATGTATGTAATGCTTTGTTGTTTGAATGTCTTGGCCAATACTCACATATCAAGTCTTTGTATTATTTGCAACATTTTTTTATTTTGTATAAAAGTCAAGTGTGATAATAAACATAGTATATTTAAATAGGTTCATAAAATATACATATTTATATGAACCTTAAATAAATGTGGAAATGATCATCAATGTTAATAAATATAATTTGATTTTCAAGTTCTATTGACTAAATAATACATGAATGAATGTAAAAAAAACAAAAAAAAAATGCATTCCTTAACATTCATATCAGCTATTATATAACCTCAAAAAGTTGTTAATGTTAAGATATAAATCATTTATAATACAAACTATTTTTCTATAATTGAATAGAGACATATATAAAGTCTAGCAACGCCACCTATTAGTCTCATGATGAAGCCCGGGAGAGATATAAAGAACAGGAATAATCAGCATGATACATAATTATGAATATTTAATTTCAACCACTTATATCTAGGAAAAGTGCCGCAGTTCTGATAGTCACTAGATTTTCCTATTTTTTCAAGTGTAAAAGAAAAAATCAACAATTTTAATCAGATCCACTCTAATGTAATGATTTATGCAGTGCAATGTCTTGCCACAAGCATGCAAAACAAATGAGAGACAAGAATATCTGAAACAAGACATCCAAATTATACATAAGTAGTTTAGTATTGAGATTTATCTAGGTCATCGAAGTAAGTGTGTTGCATTGCCTCTTTGGCTGATATTCTCTTCGCTGGATCATAAGCCAGCATATTCTGCAAAAAGACACAATTATGAAACAAAATAACGCAAACTGAGTACACTGACACATAAGTAGAGTGATGAAAAAATATTTGTGGGTACGAAGGAAGAATGCAAATTAAGTATACTTACAGACAACAAATCTACACCACTTGGTTCCATATCTGGAACAACAAGGCTTAATTTCTGAGGTTTCCACTCAGGATAGGAATGCCAGTCCCTGGACTTGGTCACCCCTGGCCACATATCTTCAGTAGGAGTACCGAGTTGCCTATTGCAAACAAAAATTAGCTTATAATTGTTAGTCTCGAATATGGTATTCAAAGCATTTCGTGGTCAGAAAACATTGTCTTTGTAAAATGTCTAATCTCAATTCTTCAACAGTTAAATCATGAGATACCTAAAAATGCAAAGTAGTTGGCTTATTTCTGAATCTCCTCTGAATAGAGGAGTCATTCGGGACATTTCAGCTGCACAATCCAGGATCATGTTAGATCCATTTTCATGATATGTGTAGAAAGAATAATGGGAACTAAGGAGATAAGTACAACACACCTTCCATGTTTGGATTACAAACAAGAATAGACAAAAAGCTTACCAAATATACAACCAAGTGACCAGATGTCAACAGGTATGGAATACTGAGCGACCCCCAAGAGCACTTCAGGAGCCCTGTACCAAAGGGTCATTACCTGACGAAGAATAAACCAACTAATACTGTCAAAGAATCCTTGTAATATAATGGTATTTGAAATGATAGGACTCTGGATTAGAATATGTATATACATGAATCTGAAATTTGATGAGTTAAGATCTAATAAGGTAGGGAAACTATAAGATTTTTTCTATCTGCGGGGCTGTGGTGATTCCTCTTTTACATTTAAAATGCAATTTCCATGCAGGCATTCACTGGAATGTTTACCTTAAAAAGGAAAGAACTTTTCCTTCTCTGAGAATGTTATAAATCTTGGAGGTACAGTTGTATAAAAGAATAATAAGTCTTTTTAAAAGTTATGGTAGAATTAATGGGTTTATGGTCTGTTGTGAAGTTGAATAATTCTGAATGAGCATACCAGGGATCAAGTCTTGTTGATTGCAAGATCCCAACATCATAAGGAATGAGGCCGGGCATTTCTTGACATGAAAACCTAGTATCGATGACTTATGAAGGACTAAAATGGTGACCAGTGCTAAGATTTAGTTGGCATATATACCTTCTCAAAAAGTATCTTAGCATTTTACGCACTACCTATCTAAATGCTATAAATTTGAATTGTAATACAAATCTATTTATGTCTAAATTACAATATATCCATTGAAATTTTAGAAGTTTGGGTTATAAATAGGAAAGGTTAAAAAAGAAGATTAATACCAAGGTTTCTTTATGTTATCACTTTCCTGTAGTTGGTCTATAGTGAGAATTTCTTACTGCATCCTAATAGGAAAGATAAACAATTGAGCCTTTTATCTTTCCAAACCTACCTTACTATAAAGATAGGGTGATCAATTCCTCTTAACCCAAACCAATCTCCTAATCATTATCTTCAAATGTTTAACTTTGTCTTGGAGAGACTCTTCAAGTGCAGCTTGACACTTTTATTTCTATTGATGAATAGATATAATTTTTTGAATTGTAATATTTCATTTCTGTATATCCTTCATACTGTAGAGGTGAAAGAATCTTTTCTTTTAATGGTGCAGAAAATAAAATTTAAAGCAATATTTGTTGAATGATTATCACCATATTTGTTGTTACTTTGGCAAACACATATGTGATATAAAAATTTAAGGAGCCTTACACTTAAAAAAAACACAAGTCGTCCTACTCTACTCCAGAATGGAAACCAATAGCATTCTATATAAAATAGAGATGCAAACATAAAATGCATGTGTAAGATACGTTTGAGAAACATTACATTATGAGTTAAGGCGCTAACAGGAAGAGTGAATGACCTGCCCAATCCAAAGTCTGCGAGTTTGATCAAACCCCTTGTTTTATCCACCAATATATTTTGAGGCTTCAAGTCCCTATACACCAAATTTCTTTATCACTTTTCTTTTTTAAATATAAAATTGACCCACAAAACAATACATATTAGAGAAATGGGAGCACCTGTGCATTACACCGTGACAATGGCAATAAGAAACTCCCTTGAACAACTGATACATGAAGCTCTGCAACCCAATAACTGATTAATAATGGAGAAAAAAGCAAGACAGAATCAAATACCAGTAATATGACCAAGGGGCAAGTGAATATAAATAATCTGAATAAAAATAACATAATTAACTTCGAGGGTTTTCTTAGTTCTTTAAGACACCTTAGAACATAAGATTATACACCAAGAGTAATATATTAAGGCAACTTAGAACAAAAGATTATACTCATCAAACAAGGTAAGGATACGAATGTATAACTTATACTGAAATGGTTTCACTGGAATCAAATACAAAACTTGGTCTCCATCATAAGTCACTTACAAACTTTCAATTTAATTAGTAAAAGTTAAGCTACTGTTTCTTACTGTGGAAAAATACCTTGATAAGCTTCGGAGGCATTTTTGTTTTAGATAAACTGTCAATGTAACCCCTGAGATCACAGTCCATGTATTCAAATATTAAACACATGAAGAGCCTCCCGTCATTGCACTTCATGTGTTGAACGTCAAGTAACCTGCACCAATTCTGTAATTAGTCCTAATGACAAAAATAATGCATGCAATGTATACAAATACAAAGAAAGTTGACATTGAGATAAAATGTCTCCCTACCTTACAATGCCAAGATTCTGAGATAGTATCCTCAGAAGGGATATCTCACGGATGGTAGTAGCACTAATTCCTTCTTCATCACACTCAAGCTTAGATTTCTTAATGGCCACTATCTGCCCTGTCTTTTTTATCTTGGCTTTGTACACATTACCATAAGTTCCGTTTCCTATCGCATCCACTATCTCATAATCATCCATTTCCTTTCACCAAACTAAAACAACAAAATTTGCAGAAACTTAAAGACCAGATTCAAAACTGATTTCGAGTAGACTGATTTATCCAAATTTCGAAGCAAAGAAATCAAAATCCAGGGTAGTAATTGGTAGTGGACTGATTCGTCTAAATATAGGGATTACGAAATAGGAATCGGTATCATTTACGAAGCCGACAACTCTACATTTATATGTGTCCTTTGGGGTGATATAGGTTAAACCAATAAGATCTAAAAAAAAATGGTTTATTTCAAAATTAAAAATAAATGTATAGAAAGTAAATAAATAAAATATTTTTAATTTGTT
Organism: Sequoia sempervirens; assembly: GCA_007258455.2. Classification (NCBI taxonomy): domain Eukaryota; kingdom Viridiplantae; phylum Streptophyta; class Pinopsida; order Cupressales; family Cupressaceae; genus Sequoia; species Sequoia sempervirens. The sequence continues at coordinate 7,401,173 of VDFB02047144.1, read as the reverse complement.
GATTGAAGAATGTATATCTTTATAATCAGATATAGTTTCTCATATAGATTTAAAAATTGAAATTGTGAATGGTATCATATTTGAAAAGAGAGCGGTTGTATTGATTAATGAGTGTCTCCGTGGGAAGAGATGTCTAATTGTGTTGGATGATTTGTGGACTTTTCGACCAAAGATAATATCTTTGATAAACTTGGTCTGCCACCTGAGAGCACGAGAAATAGAAAGGCTGTTGTAAACTCAAGTGCTCAAATTTATTACATGAGAAATTTGTCAGATGAGAAGAGTTGGAAGTTGTCTTGTGTCTATGCATTTCTAGATTGTGATGAAAATATAGCACCATTGCACTTGGAAGAGGTGGGTCATGAAATAGTAAAGCATTGTAGAAATTTGAGTCCACTTTCAAGACTGTAAATCAGCTAATTTTTAAGAGATTTATTTTGGAAAGTGAGATCTAGATTTTGGTAAGTTACAATAAAAAATTTAGATTATTTTGAATTTTATTCGTGATTTTTATTGCAAAAAAAAAATCATTATGATTGGGCCTACAACAAGAGGCAAGAAGAATGTTGTCACGCCTAAAAAATCTCTAGATCAGAATGATGTATTAATTGACGATATTACTCTCAATGATGATACCAATAGATTAAGGAACAAATTTCATCAATAAAGGAGGATATACATCACTTGAAAAGAGATGTATCAAGTATGCAGAGCATATTGGATAATATAAGTTTTTATTTACAAAATAAATCAACAAAAAAAATGGATGTCTCCAGCAACTAAGGTGGGTTATCTAGGCTAGCTAATCTAGATCAAAATATTAATATTCATATGGGATCTAGGAACTTGTTGTCAAAGGAGGATATGTGCAAGTTTAATGGCAATGATCCATTAATTTGGATAAATGATATGCAATTTTTTTTTATGTGCATCAAATCCCAAGTGGACAAAAGGTGACTATATCAAGAACTAGAAAAATTCATTTGGTATCAATGGCTATGTATTCAATGGAAGAAAAAGGGTCTCACTATCTCATGGTTAATTTTTATAGAGGAGTTACAATCATATTATAGTAATAGTGTAGCCAACAACTTCTTTATCCAACTTTCTAAACTTCAACAAACAAGATTAGTCAAAATTACATTCAAAAATTCCAAAACATGAGGGTGATTACTATTAACAAATATTTAACTAGGTCCCATCGGGTGTATTTTTCCTCTATGCGTCGGCCCGTGCATCGCAGGATCAATTCGGCCTTTTATCTAAGTTTTTCTATGTTGCTTCATGTGTCTACTCTTCGCAACTCCGAGTCTCGGCGTTCCTTTCGCGTCCCAGCAAGCTCCGCTATGCTCCCACGTGTTGTAGCTACGAGTTTCTTTTGCTAATGTTTTGTTGTTGTCTCGTCGAGCTCCGAAAGGCTACCACAAAGCCCTCATTCCTAAAAGGTTCTGGCGGACCCCACGATTGTTGTCTATAGTGTATACTTGCTACGTGTCTGCCATTCGCACATTTTTCAGCGCAGAAATGAATTAGCAACTGCGGGTAGTGAAAAGTTGCCACGCGTCTCTTTTGTGCCTGACTGGTGATCGTTCCCTCCATTATTGACAAAGGCTCCGCCCATTTGACACTTGTGGCGTTTACGCAAGTCCTCAGCGGCAAAGGAGAAGTGGTTCATATAGGCAATGAAAGGTTGCCACGTGCCTAGCCAGTGGATCTCATATGTGGGCAATGGATTATATGAACCGAATGAGGCTATTGGCCACTGTGTGTCATTATCATTCACTCGGGAGGGTGACATTTGTCTGATCAGGCCTATTCGGGACCACCGCCATCATTGCAAAGGATGCACGTACGCCTGGAATGACCTGATGCCTTGTTCTAGATTGATTCTGTTGTAATGACCTTGGGAATATTCTGATTCAGGCATCATTGCTGGGGATCACGAAATCTTTTCTGTTACTGCTCTCCGAAGTGGTGGGACGTTTTCTTGCTATATATACTTTCTCTGTTATGGGAAAAGGGTCTGGAATTGGAAGAAAACGCTAGTTTTAGTAAAAGGAACTAGGCCTTTATTACTATTTTATTTGATTGCAAAAAACTCAGACTGTGCCAATTGTTCGGCCTTTCTGTTTTTCATGCTATTTGATCAAACTGTAAACTATGTTTTTTATTGTCTGGACACTTCATTTAAGAGCTTCTATATATGTTGAATGCAAGTTTGCTTACCTAGATCATGTCTAATGACTTTTCTTGGCAGTAGGAATGTATGCAATGATATTTTATGTCAATGAATGAATTGTCTATGCTATGACCTTAAGTCTCTAATGTTCTAGAACACTACAATACCAGTCAGGCCCTTAAATCTATGATTTATTCTTCCCATCATTAAGTCTTGGTGCTTCACCTTAGGTTAGATTTCATTTTATTATATTTGCTTCATTTTCCCTTTCCAAACCCCATTATAGAAGAAGTCGGCTTCTCTAAAAATCTAGAGGTTACTCAGTTTAGCGCAAAAGGTCCCCCTTAAACTGAGTTTCCCATAAGGCTCTGTTACCTCGTCAAATTTTTGCGTCAACAATTACAATTATAAAGGAGAATGTAAGTGACTAATTTTTGGGTGGTCTCAAGAATCACATTCAGCATGATTTATGCATGTTTATTCCTAATAGTATATCTGTGTATTTTACCTTAGCATACAAGGCGCAAGAGAAGTATTTAATTCCTAGAAGGCAAGGGGTTAATGGGATAAGAGAGAAAGGTTTGTCAACACCATCATTCCCTTAGCCTACTAGATTGACACCATAAAAAATTAAGATGAGAAAAGGGTAATGTTTCAATTGTGATAGCAAATATAGTTGAGAACATAAATGCAGTGAAAAGAAATTATTTTATATTGAAATTCTAGGTAAGGAAGAAGAGGAGAAACTAATATTAAAGGTGAAAAAGAGTCAAATGAGGAATCACAATATCCCCAACCAATACTTTGTTTTCATACAATCTCAGGTTTTAGTACACCACAAAATCTCAAGGTAGTAGGTTTCTTAAAGAATTAGAGAGTAACAATATTGATAGACCCAGGAAGCACTCATAATTTTATCAACAAAATGTTGGATGCTCATATAAATTGCTTTATATATCTAGCTCTAAAATTATGGGTTTTGATTGCAAATGGGGGTATTGTTAGTTATTTTAGAAATTTTCATAGCATTAAATTACCCATTGGAGATTATCAACTTGATTTCCTAATGTTTGTTATCTCCATGGGTGCAATAGATATCATTTGGGGAGTACAATGATTTACTACTTTGGGAATAATTGAGATGAGCTTCTAGGAACTATTCATGATATTTTTCTCAGAAGAAAAGATAGTGGAATTAAGAGGGTTGCATGCAAAGTCCCCACAAATTATAAGCTCCCATCAATGCAAAAGTTTATTAAGAAAGGTGCTACTTGATTTGTGGACCAATTATTTCCATTACCAACCTATCAATCGAATGCTCCTATCCATCCAGATTTACTAGCAATTATAGATCATCACTCAATGGCTTTTAGAGATATTCCTAAAGGACTGCCTCCTAAGAGGGATCATGATCGTGTCATACAACTAGTTCCAAGTAGCTAGCCATACAACATTAGGCCTTATAGGTACCTATATATACAAAAAATTAAAATTAAAAAGATTGTTCAAGAGATGCCAAAGGCAAGTATTATTAGGCATAGACAAAGGGATTACTCCCCGCCCATGGTGATGGTGCATAAGAAGGATCAAACTTGGCAGATGTGCCTAGAATACAAAGTGCTCAATATGTACACCATCAAAGATAAGTTTTCTATTCCAATCATTGATGATTTACTAGATGAGTTGAATGGATCTATATCTTTTACAAAGTTATATCTTATACCAGCTTATCACCAAATTTCAATTAAAGAATCTAGGATATTCCCAAGACAACATTTATGACTCATGAGGGTAATAATGATTTTCTTGTGATACCATTTGTTCTTACTAATGCATCAACTACATTTCAAAGTTTGATGAGCTCCATTTTTAAGAAATTTTTGAGGAAGTTTGTATTAGTATTCTATGATGATATATTGATTTATACCAAGACATTAGTCAACTTGGATGATATCCAAGGCATAAGTACTTGGTATATGTAGGAGGTAGTGATTCTTATTTTATCATCAAATTGTTAATTTTGTTCTCATTGCATATATTTGAATGTTTTTCCCTTGAAGTGGCTTCATCAACAATAGGTACTTTTAAGACTCAAGGATTATTTTGTTATGGAACAAAATAGAATGAAATAAAAAACTAACCAACACTGAAGTGAAAGTTTTTTGAAGTTAGAGACTAGGTTTTCTTGAGATTGTAAATTTATAAGAAAATTTTCTTGAAACAACAAGCAATGAACAGCAACGTGTCCTTTAAATATTACGGTCCATACTAGATTATGTTAAAGATAGGTAATGTTTCCTAGAAGATTATGTTACCTCCAACAACTAAGAAACGTTCAATATTTGACAGCTCTTTTTTAAAGAAATTAATTGAACATAATAGATCCCTACATAGATAGTATTACCAAAGCTACATAAAAAAGGAAGAATCATATTGAAACCAAAGTTAATTCTTAAGACACTCACAAAGAAATTGATGATTAGGACAATCATCAAGTATCTCATTCAGTGGGAGAATTTTCTAGTTGAAGACGTCACATAGGAAGATGAAGAGTTGTTTTTCTAAAGAGGGGAGCATGCCACAACCTCAATTCTAAAATGTGTATAATCTTAAATAAGAATTAATAATATTTAATATAAATGCATTCATTTCTGATTTAATCAAGATTTGTTACCATAGTGGTGGAAAGGAGTTACAAGAAACATTTTTTATGCATATCTTTAGAAGAGGCTAAAAATGACTAAGTAATAGAACGAGAGATGAAAAGAAACTTAATGGGACACTAAGAGAGTTAAGAATATTGTATATTATAAGAGGCATAGAAGTGAGAGAAAGAGAGAGGGGGGTAAACACTCACGATTAGAGGAGGCGGCATAGTTCATATAATTAGTAAAAATGGTTGAGTGGAATTTGTTCAGTCTCTGTTAAGAAATTGTTGCAACGGCGCTGAGATTATTACTCAGGCTATGAGATGAGAGGTTTAAATGCTCTTTATATTGCCACTATCATCCTCCTTTAATTTGTTGCTTCTAGATTTAAATCTAGTAGTCATGGAAAAGGTTACTATTGATAAGATGAATGGTTATATTCTTTGTAATTAATCTATCTATTTTTGTCTTGTCTATGTTTCTTTATTTTGCATATATGTCTTCCTGTGCTTTCCGAAGCTTATTTTCTGTCAAAAATTCTATCCACTTTATGTTTGTTGGACGTCCTTACCCTATTCCAAAGTTTCCATGTTGGCACGGGTGGGGAGGATGCTGACAAAGATTGCAAAAAATCTAGATTTACACCTGCCAATTTGCTTGTCTATGAAAGTTTCTAATGTCTTTTAGCAAATATAGGTTGTGTATATCTTTATCTGTTAAAATTCTTGAGATCTCATTTCTTTGAGGCTTATTTTCAAACAGTACGCGTGCCTAGTCTATGCTTTATTATTTTGCATACATCTCTACCAGGGTAGCAATATGTTTGACAATATTCCTCTATCCTTTATGCCTTAATGAATGTCTATATTATACTTCAAGCCTCCATTTCGACGCAGGCAGGAAGGAAAATGGTAAAGATCGTGGGATTCAGTTTCACACATGACAAGGGCATTTACATGAAAGTTTCTAAAGCCTTTTAACAAATCCATTTTGTGCATGTCCTGCAATCATTACAGACCAAGAGACCACTTTCCTTCAGACATTTAAGGAGACGGCATCTCTTTAAGATATTCTATCATACAGTTTGTGTTTATTGTCCATGCTTCCCCATTCTACATGCATGCCCACTACAACACTTGTGTATAATCGTGTCTAAAGTATCTTTGCTCAGGTAAGAAGGAAATGGCATCGGTAAAGGTTTCTGGCTTTGCATCTTCCTGTTGTTCTATGTTTACGCCTACCTATTACATTTTCTTAAAAAATTTAAAGCTCTACACCAGCCTATTACATTCCATGGGATAATATTTCTTTTGGAACATTATGTCAAACGGCTTTCGAGTGCTTTGTCTATGCTTCTACATGTTGCAGGTAATTGTGGTCCTTATGCTTGTGATGGACGTCTATATCAAATTTCAGTACTCCTATTTTGGTACAGGTATGACCCTCAAAGGGTTGTGGAAGATGGTTTCATGCCTATCAATTATCTTTTTAAAAGTTTTAAAACTCTCTCACAAATATATAGTGCACTTATTGAAGACAATAATGTGCATGATCAACGCAACAGATTGACAACGCTGCTTTATGCTTTTTTTTCAACAGTTTTTTGTTTTAGTTTTTAGCTTTAAAGCCTGTTCGATGCTTTGGCATCTTTCCTTAGTTTTTTATTTTAGCTTTATTTAGCTTTGTTTTTCACACAGCCCATTTGTTTAGCTGTTGTCTTAAATCTCTTATATATATATATCATTGTAGCAGATTTTATACACAGTTGAATACAATACAGTCAATATATTTCAGTCTACTGTTCACTCAGTCTTTGAGCAGAATTATTAAGCTTTTGTTCATTGATTTATATTATTTAATGTGATGATTATTTCAGTTTCAGTTTCAATTTCCAATTTGGTATAAAAGCTTTAGAATTTCTGTCTTTCAATTGATATCAGTTCTCTCCAAGAAATATCATAATGATAAATAGTGGCAATCTTTCATTCCAGCTTCCACTGTTACTAGAAACAACTATGAATATTGGAGTATAAAGATGAAGTCCCTACTATTATCTTAAGATCTTTGGGAATTAGTAGAAGTGGGATACACAGAACTTGCAAGTCGGAATGCTTTGAATGTCTTAATGGAAAATCAATGTATTCAGTTGAAAGAAGACAGGAAGAAGGACAATCGAGCTCTTTTCATCATTCAATTTGCATATGATGTGTCAATTTTCTCCCATATAGCTGGTATGACAAAGTCAAAGGATGCATGGGAGGCTCTAAAAACTGCATACCAAAGATCTGACAAAGTAAAATTGATAAGACTTCAAACCCTTCAAAGAGATTTTAAAAATTTAAGAATGAAAGAAATTGAGTCTATTCAATAATTTATTACTAGGACTCAAAGCATTGTTCAAATCATCTTGAAACTCAAGGGGAAAGTGTCACAGAACAAAAAATAGTAGGAAAAATTATGAGATCTCTTCCTCCAAAATTTGATCTAGTGGTCATAGCCATTGAAGAAAGTAAAGATCTAACCACATTCAAAGTTGCAGTTTTGATAGATTCTTTGCAATCTCATGAGGAGCGTGCACAACCTTCTACAAAGAACCTAGTGCAAAGCTTCCAATCTACTATAAGAATTGAATCTACAACCCCTTCTTCTCATTCAAATGAATCTCAAGGTGAATCTTTTTCTGGTAACAGAGAATGACGTAGAGGAAGAGGAAGAGGAAATAATAGAGGAAGAGGAAGATTTTTTGTTGATTGTAGAAGCATCCAATGTAAATATTGTGAAAGGTATGGACACTATGAATCTGAATGTAGAAAGAATAAAATTGATTTAAATGGATCAAAAGCCAACTGTACTGAAGAGTTATCTGAAGATGCAAAGAATTCCACGTTCTTTACATGCAATTTGTGAAAAGAAAATCACAAAGATGTGTGGTTTCTACCTAGTAGATGCTCAAATCATATGATAGGTAAATCTGATCTCTTTGTCAAACTAGATGAATCAGTGATTTAATTCATGTTAAATTTGGAGATGATAAAGAGGTTGATGTAATGGGAAAAGGTACCCTTGCAGTGAAAACTAAGCAAGGAGAAACTACTTTTATTCATGACACTTTGCATGTGCCAAAATTACAGCATAATATTTTTAAGTATTGGTAGCTTGTAGCAAAATATTATAAGGTTGTGTTTGAAAATAATTGAGCTGCAAAATATTTGATAAATCATTTAACTATCATCTCATAGCAAAGGTTTTTATGATAGAGAATAGTCTATTTCCTCTCACATTGGTTTCTAATAAGATGCATTCCCTCAAATCAACCATAGATGATTCATGGTTATGGCACCAACATTATGGTCATTTAAATTTTCAAAGATTAAGTTTGCTTCATAAGAAGAACATCGTGAGAGGACTTCAAGTGTTGTTTAAGAAAAAGAAAAAGTTTGTTCAAGGTGTGCACTTGGCAAGCAACATCAAGACAGTTTTCTGATAAACAAATCGTGAAGGGAAAAATATCCTCTAGAGCATGCTATTTGTTGTGAACTGTAAGAGGAATCTTTGGGTAAGAATATTTATTTTTTGATATTTATTGATGATTTCTATGGCCACACATGGGTTTATTTTCTTAAGTAGAAATATGAGGCATTTTAATGCTTCAAGCACTAGAAAGCTATGATAGAAAAACAAAGCAGGTATTCTCTAAAAATAATCAAAATAGATAGAGGGGGAGAATTCACTTCCAAAGAGTTTATGACTTTTGTAACACTCATGGAATCAAGAGACAACTTACTGCAACTTATACCCCTAGCAAAATTGTATTCCAAAAAGGAAGAACTGTACCATTATGGAAATGGCATGAAGTATGTTATAGTCCAAAAATCTTCCAAATTGTTATTGGGGAGAAGCAGTTGCAATGACAATATATATTTTGAATTGAAGTCCCACAAAATTATTTCAAAGCATCACTTTGAAGGAAGCCTGGAATGGTCATAAGCCTTTAGTGGCTCATCTTTGAACATTTGGTTGTCCCGCATATGTTCATGTTCCAAATCAGAAGTGGAAGAAGATAGATTCAAAATACCAACTTTGTACTATCTGCATGTGATACTCAAATGCAACTAAAGGATATAGATTTTACAACCCTAACACAAAGCAATGGATTGTTAGTCAAGATGTGGTTTTCGATGAAGGGGGAGTATGGAAATGGAAAAAAAGATTTCAACAAACTACACCACTAATCATGAATATTGAAGATAATCAAGTTCCTCCTCTCCCCAAAAGATCAAGTGGAAGTTCACCAAGTTCCTCTTTAGGTGATAGTTCAAGTCCACCATCCAGTGGACAAGCTCTTCACAAAAGGTACAAAGTTTAAATGAAATTTATCAAAGGAGTTCTAATCTGAATCTACTTACCAATTATGCTTTGCTTAGTTCAATTTAGGTTGAACCTTCTGTGTTTGAAGAAGTCGTGAAATAAATAGTATGGATTGATGCTATGAATGAAGAGATGTGTGCAATTCATAAAAATAATACATGTGAATTAGTGCAACTTCCTAAAGATAAATAGGTGATTGGTGTCAAATAGATTTACAAGGTCAAATATCATGTAGATAGTTCAGTAGAATGCCACAAGGAAATATTAGTTTCCAAGGGATTTGCACAAACACCTACAATAGATTATTCAGAAACCTTCGCTCTTGTTGCCAAACTTGATACAGTCAAGATTATATTGGCTATTATTGCACAATACAAATAGTTAGTATATCAGATGGATGTAAAATCAACATTTCTTAATGGTTATCAAGATGAGGAATTATATGTGGAACAACCTATGGGTTATCACATTTCAAGAAAAGAACACTTAATTTACAAGCTAAAGAAAGCTCTTTATGGGTTGAAGCAAGCTCCTTGTGCTTGGTATGCTATAATTGACAGCTATTTCATAAACAAGGGATTCAAAAGAAGCCACTCTGAGCCCACCTTGTATGTCCAATGTATTGGTAATTACATTATCATAGTTTTCCTTTATGTTGATGATCTTATTTATATAGGTAATATCTCAACTCTCATGGAAAAATCTCAAGAAGAAATTGAACCAAAGATTTTTGGAGTGTAGGGATGTTATGACTCTCTTGCTCAATTAGGGTTTTTCACCTAAGGAGAGAAATAGATCCCAAACAAAATCTAGGTGGTTCACTAAAACTAATGCAACTACAATGAAATTATGTCTAAATTAAATGATCTAAATGCAACAAACTGGTAAAATTGATTGTTTATTTATGCAAAACCTAAGAAATATGAATTGTTTGAAAACATAGTGTGATATACATAAATGAACTAGAAACATGCACAAATGAAAACATAACTTAATGAGATTCAATGGAGTGCACCTAGAGATAGAATTTAGATGTTGGAAGGTTTTGGAATGTTTCAAAAATCACTGTTGATGGCCACTGGGACTCATTCACCACAGATGGCAAATCAGTCTTGCATTTGGTAAATTCTGTTGAAATAGGTTTCGGGATGTCGGGAACTAAAATCCTTAGAAATCACTTTTTCCAGCCTGGTAGAGGGACTCATTCACCATTGATGGTGAATCAATCCACCTATAGAAATCTACAAATTTTGAATTCAACTCTATGGGTCTAGATCTACACTTGTCTTCTTGTCGGGTTGACAGAACTGAAACTGCAGAAAATGGGTCGAATGATGCCTCCAAGCTTAAATTAGGTATTTGTTGACTTGAATAGCTTTGATGAGTTGTTGACCACTTTTCAACACCTATCTCCTTGACCAATCTACCTAAAAGACCTGCAAACACACATGCAAAGAGGGAGAAAACGGTTAAGGGTTAGAGTATAGGGATTTTCCTTGATTAAATCCCACTTTGGTAATCAAACCCTTGATAAAGAAATGAAATGAAATAAAAAAGGAATGACAAATAACATGCAAATATTACCAACTCACCAAACCCTTGTTGTTAAATTTTGAATATTTGTCAATGGATGCTCCAAGATGCTTGATAATTGCTTGATTAAATGATTAAAGATGCTAGAATACTTGAATGCTATGATAGATTGAATGCATTAATGAATGGGGGTTAAAATGGATAGAAAATACTTATTTATACACACTTATTCCCTAATTTCCTAAAAATACATCATAGGCCGACCTAAGGTCTTAATGAATAAAAACCCGAAAGAAAATTGAATTTGTTTTGAACTTTGTGTGAGGGACTCATTCACCACCCATGGTGAATGGGTCCCACTCAAGGCAAGCAAGTGGGTGTCGAGAATTAAGTTGTATTTAATGCTTTTTGTCGAATTTGTATTCAAAAGCACACTTAATTAAGGCCTATAAGTGTATAAAGGGGCCAAATAAAGCATAAGAAAGGTGTATAAATAGTGGTGACAAGCCTAGAAAAGTGTGAAAGTTTATTACAAGACTTTACAACACTTTAAAATAAGACTTGGTAAGTGATAAAAAAGGGATATTTAGATAAATTAAAAGAAGAAGAGTTTAGAAAAGTGTAGAAATGTATTAAAACACTTCACAACACCTTCACAAGACATCATAAAGTCTTAATAATTTGAATATTCAAGACCTAATGTGAATGTATAAGTCATATTACAACATTAAATCTAAACAAAATAGGTCAAGCATCACAGGAAAAAGACCTAAATGACCATGAAAATGTCAAAGATCCATTTTTCTATGGTGCATTTACCCCCACTTTAGTGAGAGGATGGACTTGCTTCAGACTCACACTAAAGTAGCCATGCAAATTGAGAGGGATCCAAATGTACTTATGCTGGCAATATGAGACAACAATGATCAAGAGGGATGATCAAGCCCCCAAGATGAAGATCCCATGGAAAAATAAACATAAGAACAAAGGAACACACATGCGAAAGAGAAAAGAAAGAGAAAAAAGGAAAAGTCCAATCAAGCTTCGATCATTTTTCCAGCTAGTTTTGGATTAGATCTAGGCTATTTGTTCGAAGAAAAAATGTATACTCACTATGGGGTGATGGAACTCATGGTTTTCCGCTGGGTGAGAAGGCCCAAAAGGTGAGAAACATACACTCGGCTGGTATGTACTCACAAACACATAGGTGGCTATGCGGAAAGTCATGCCTTAGAATGGGCTTCCCACTCAACCAAATCAAAATTATACCTTTTGATAACTTTAATAAAGCACCACAAAGGAAACAATTTCGGTTCTTTCTTCATGATACAAGAAAATCTTGGTATGCTTAGAACTCATGAACAAATGCAGGATGGCACCACAGACATGCAAGCCGTGTTATGCAAAGTGGCCATATAAATGCAAAATGTAAAAATGTAAAAATGTAAAATGAAAATTATGTTCAAAGAAGTCTTGTTTAGTTCATGTGAGGTCTATCACTTAGGGAACACTGTGTCTAGTGTATCCAAGAGAGGACCAATCAAAGAGTAGAATATTCACAACTTAGGGGATGCAGTGTGTTGCATCAATCCACCAAAAGGAATGCAATATGCTAAGATAGATCACACTTATGAAGGACATCACACCCAATGTCATCCAAAAAGCGACAAATGCATCGTATGGAACAAGAAGGATGCACTAAGAACCAAGAATGAAAAATGAATAATGCCAATGTATGCCCCCACTTTAAAGGAATTGCTACACACCATTCTATGAGCAATTACTTTAAAGTAGCAAACAGAAAAATACAAAAAGAGAAAAGACATGAGAGCCAACTTGGAAAGCCCCTATTCCAAGTCATACGTTTCTGAGTAAGGTTGTGTGATGCAAATGAAAAAGGAACAAGAGAAAGAGGGGTTTCCCCCTAAAACGAACACACCAAACAAATAAGGGATCTATGGATTTGGGGTCAGTACATGTTTGTTGCTGCAATGTTATTATGAAAGAGCTCGGAACTGTCATCATTCCCCAAATACATAGAACTAGAAGAATGAGACAAAGAGAACGAAAACAAAAGAAAAAGAAAATCCATTTTGGGTCAACATGGAAGAGACATTGCAGTCTCAACACTTTGCATCGTCCCCAAAAGGAAAACACAAGAAAAAAGAAAACAAAAAGGAAAAAGAAAAAGAAAAAGCTTTTGGATCAACATGAAGGAGACATTTCAATCTTAATGTCTTGGTGTCATCCCCAAAAGGAAAACACAAGAAAAGACAAAGGAAAAGGAAAAGGGACCTTTTGGATCAACATGGAAGAGACATAGGGTGTATCAATGCTTTGCATCATCCCCAAAAGGAGAACACAAAACAAAAGCGAAAAAGAAAAGGCAATGTACAACATATGGAAGAATGGAGGTACAAATAGAGGTACAAATAGAGAAGTGCACAAAGAGAGAGAAAATCAAATGTCATGTCACGAGGGATCACAATACACACATGCAATCAAAGAAAAGAAAAAGGAAAATGTAAAAGGATAGTAATGCAAATGTAAGTCACGCATCAAACAAGTCATCCACCTTCCAATGTCAGGAGGGTAAACAACATTGCTAAGGGACAAGGAAAAATGTAGTACTAGGACAAGGCTAACAACCTCTTGCCCCCACCTAGTCTGAAGCAAGAATGAGCCAAGATAGGTGATGGGAAAGGTCGTGCAATAGTGAGAATGGAAAGTGTACTATGGGATGATAGGATAGCAGTGGTGTCAATGAAGTGGTACCTACTTAGTATCTCCTTTAATGTCTGGCATTCATCACTAGATGCCTAAGAATTTGATGATATTTATAATATGGTATGTTGGAATCTTTAGGATGGATAACCAACCTATTCAAAGGTTGTAAGAGTATAAGACCTCTACTATGTAAAAGCATTTGCAATTACCTTTCACATTCAAGTGGTGGATGGAGAGGAAACTTTAGTTTTTTCAATTTGTAAGGTCATTTGCATTTACTAGATTCACCTTTTTCATGGATTGAAGGAGGAAGAGGACCCATGGGGATCCTAGCATCCTTATCATTTGTATTAGTGAAGGGTTGCTCACGAGGAAGAAGGATGTTCAAATTTATGGGGAGAATCAGAGATCACCATTCCATCATTATGAAGCCTTTGATGCTCTCTAGGAGGCTTATGGTCATGAGGGGGATGTTGATAGCCTATCCCCTTTGTTTTTTCGTCAGTTGTTGCGTGCTCAAAAAGTTGATGTATTTCATATTCAATTGTTATGTCGCATCCTTGTTTGCTCAAAATGGTAAAACCTTTGCCATAAGTTTCCTTAAGGTTGATGGGTGTGTTTGTAACTTTATTATCATAGAATGGTTGAGGAGTGGGTTGTGTAGAAGAACTAGTTCCACCTGTTGGAGGGAACTTAGGTCCTTCATTTTTTTAAGGATGTACGTAACCAAACATATCAGGAGGTGTGATGGTAGGAAGGTCTTGTGACTTCATGGATGGGTGAAAGGTTGCATTGGCTTCAAATTTGTCTAGGCATTCATTTAAGAACTTATTCATGCTATCATCATCTTCTCCAATGATTTCAATAGCACAAGGAGGACATTCATGAGGAGTTGAAGGAGCATGAGCAAACTCGGGGTCATTAGGATCAATTCCAAAGGCACAATTTGGCATGTCCACTAAGGATTTTAATGACATCCAAAACTTATTAAAGCAAAAATCCATTATGACAATGAGTGAAAGTAAACTAATATACAAGAAAGAGAATAAAACAAAGAATCTGGAAAGTATGACAGAATGTAATAGCAAAAAATTGTAATGTAGAAAATGCCCAGAAAATGCAATTCAGAATGTGCAACTAGACTAATTCACCCAGGGTGGCAAATGAGTCTAGGGATGACTGTTTTTTATGATTTTTCAAAAAAAATTATGTGATTTTGATGCTTTTCTGATGCAAAACTAGGATGTAGATGCAGATTTTTAGTATTTTCAATTTTTTGAAGTGCAAAAATGAAATCTATATAAGATATTCACTAATGCAATGTTGGAAACCCTAGGATGCAACAACAATGCAAAAGTTAATGCAATGAGTCCTACGATGCAAATGTAAATCAAAAAGATAATGTTCAATATGCAGGTTCACCAAAATGAACTGAAGATTTTTGGAGTGTAAGGATGCTATGACTTTCTTGCTCAATTAGGGTTTTTCACCTAAGGAGAGAAATAGATCCCACACAAAATCTAGGTGGTTCAGTCAAACTAATGCAAGTAAAATGAAATTATGTCTGGGTATGTGCAGGATCATGGTATGCCAAACAAGCCCTTAAGTGGCAATGAAAATTCAGAACAATTAGAGTTAGGCAACTTGATGTAAAAATTTGAATAAGTTATCTATATTATTTCAAAAACATGTAAGAATAGATTC